>JAOSBM010000006.1:9830277-9840497 GCA_027568955.1 Erythroxylum tenue
TTGAAGCGATATTAGTTAAGGTATGATCGTATGATATGATTCGTTGATCGATAGGTTGGGTTCCGAAAACGGGTCCCAACATAGAGTCTACCAGCTGATCAATTTTGGGTAGAGGGAAACTGTCCTTTGGGCATGCTTTGTTCAAGTCAGTGAAATCGATGCACATTCTCCATTTTCCTTTTTTCTTCTTCACTAGTACCACGTTCGCCAACCATTCAGGGTACTTGACTTAGCGAATGAACCCAACATCAAGCAATTTTCCTACCTCTTTCTCGATCACCCCTTGCCTCTCTTTGCTTTGCCACTGTTTCTTCTATCTGATTGGCTTGCAGTCTTTCCGAATACCGAGAAAATGAGATGTTACTGCTCGAGAAATTCCAGGCATGTCGCTCGGTATCCAGGCGAAGACCGATCTGTTCTCTACTAAGCAATCTGTGATCTTTTTGGCCAGCCCTTTTTCGAGTTCAGAACCCAGATTTGTGAATTTGGATCGGTCTTCTTCATATAATATGATCTGCTGTGTTTCTTCTACAGGGTTTATCCTTTCAGTTTCTTCTTCGGCTCTCACATCAAGAGAACTTGTCAAAACTACCGCTCCATCAAGGGTCTCCGTTTCTGCTAAGTAGCATTCCCTAGCGATTCTTTGCTGACCCCTGACAGTACCAACTCCATAAGGTGTTGAGAATTTCATTGCTTGATAATAGGTTGAAACAATTGCTTTGAGGGCATTTTGGGTAGCTCTTCCAATTATTGCATTATATGCTTCTACAAACTTCACAACCAAGAATTCAACACTCCTTTCTACTTGACATGGCTTTTGTTCGAATTTGACGTTCAAGAAAACTCGGGCAAATGGGTAGGCTGAGGCTCCTGTTACCCCTTTGATGGGTCCATCTATTGGCAGTAGTCGCTCCTCCGGTATCTCCATCTGCTTAAATGCATCATAATACAGTAAGTCGACCGAGTTACCTGTGTCAATCATTACCCATTTTACCTCGCTACCATCCATATTCAAGGTAACCACTAATGCATCATCATGAGGACAGCTAACACCTTTCAGATCAGATTCGTCAAACGAGATCACCCCATCGTTTTGCTTCTTTTTCTTTGCTGATAAACATTCAGCGGCCTACCTGGCATACCTCTTTCTTCCTCTACCGGTGGACCCCTTGCTGCACTACCACCAGAAATCATGTTTATGACCCTCACCGGTCGATCATCCTGCTGTCCGGCATTTCTGTCACCTCTTGCCCTGCACTGTCCTCTCGTGTCACGTCGGTCATCTAAATTCTTGTTCTGCCCCACCCTATCGCTCGTGTCGTTCTGCTTCCAAGACTTTTGCCAGTTGTTAGACCGACCACTCCTACCCTCATTATCCCATTCAGCATTGTTACCGTACTTCACAAATCTACCCAGCCTTCTCCTTTGGATAAGGAATTCAATTTCTCGCTTTAAGTCCCAACAATCCTCTGTGTCATGACCTACCTCTCTACGGAAATGACAATATAAAGAAGAATCCCTTTTTTTGAGGGGAGTTTTCAACTTACTAGGTTCTCGGAAGGATTTCCCTTCTGCTCTCATGACTGCTAGTACTTTCGCATACCGCCTGTTGAGCAGGGTGAAGGATTCTCGTCGTTGGTCCTTTAGGTCGGTCGGCTTCCTCCAGCTAGACTGATCCTTCTGTCGCTTGTGTGAATCTTCTGTTCGGCCACTTGGTCAGCGGTCATCTGCCCTACGTTTTGTATTTTTCAACACTTCCTCAAGCTGGATATACTTATTCGCCCAATTTCTTATCTCCTGAATAGACTTGGACTGATCAAGGGCCAATGACTTCTTGAACTCTTCATCCCTCGTGTTGCTCATAAGGGCAGCCAACATGGACGAGCAGGTGAGGTTAGGGACTTCAACAGCTTCATTATTGAACCGAGTGATGAACTCCCGTAAACTTTCGTTCCTTTCTTGGGTCAACTGCATCATTTCCAAGGCAGTCTTCTGTGGCCGTTTACTTGTAGCAAACTGGTTGAGGAATAGGAGCTTAAAATCCTCAAAACAAGTGATGCAACGTGGGGGTAAGTTGTTGAACCATCGCCGGGCTCCTTCTTAAAAGGCTATATAGAAAACCTTACATTGAATGACATCAGGGATGCAATGCAGGTTCATCATTGATTGAAAGTGCTGAAGGTAGTCGAGGAGATCGGTCTTTTCGATGTATTTTTCGGGCGTTGGTATCTTAGTACCGACCGCTGGGAGGCTATCCAGGATCTCCGAAATGAAAGGAGAGTTGTATTGTGCTGGTGGCAGATCCGGATGGGAATTCATGGTCATATTGATTCGATCATCCATGATTTTTTCGGGAGTGTCAGCAGAATGGCGATCGACCATCACACTTATCTGCCGAGCGGGGGTTTGTTGCTGTTCCGTCTGAGATTGTAAGATTTGGCGAATCAGTAGATCGGCCGCTTCCTCTATTTGTCTTTGGGTGAGGGAGATTTGTTGTGATACAGGAGGGTTTGTGTTTAGGGGGTGTTGGATGTGAGGGTGTGAATTGTTTCCAGTGTTATCCTCTATGGTTACGCTCTGCTCCTCCTAATCTCAGTTTTGGGGTTGTGGTTAATCATTCGAATGTGAAGATTGTGTTTGGTTATTTGGGTTTGATTGGGGTATCTCGTCTGTGCTAGGGTTTTGAGTGATGGGTAGAGGACGGATCTGGGAATTATGATGCGTCGGTGGAAGGGCGACAGGTAATTGCAAGTCCATTCGTTGTAGTACAAGTGCCGCGACAGCGGTTACATTAGGATTTGTTGCTGCCGCCTGACTTATCTGAGTGTTTCTGGACATGGTGCCCTGACGCCCGGCCCCACAGTGGGCGCCAACTGGTTCGGTCTAATTTTGCTGAGACTGGGCGCCGTTGTTTGGATCCATGAGTTCGGTTAACTTTAGCTAGAAAATACCTGCAAAAATAATAAAAGGTACATCGGGGGTTGATCACCAGAAGACCCCTCCGATGCTTAAGTCAGTTCTCTCGTAATAGTTTTGGTGGTTATGAATAGAGAGTATTAGGGTTTCAGTCTCATACGTGCGTAATGATGAGGTAGTAAATTTATATAGGGAATACTTGCCAGGTTTAGGTCATCATCTGGGAATGGGTCGATCGGCTCACACGCCATTCTAGGACGTGGGCCTGGACCTAGCACGACCGACCGAATCAGAAACGAATTTCATTTCCATTATTATAGGTGCAAAGGCTTGTTATTCTAGTTTTTTTCTTTTATTTAAGTAAATTGTACCAAAGAACTACGTTGAATCACTGTTTAAAATAATTCTCTATAGTTTGAATTTAACCTTTAAGTACTCAAAAGATAGATTTTTAATCAATATTTATTGTGGGATTTTATAAAATTATTTGGTATATAAAACAAGTTTGAAGTAAATTGATGTTACAAGTCAACCTAATTTAATGAATGTTTTAAAAATAGGATTGAAAGTTAAATCAGTAATAGTATTAGACTGTCATAAAATCGATTAAAGATTGACTAAAAGTAAAATTTTTTTAAATATGATTGAAAGAAATTGTCTTTACTTATCAAATAATTTAAATTTTAATTAAAAATAATTAAATAAAAATTAATTAATTTATTTTAGTTTGTAAGAACCTATTGATTTTCAAAAATTAACAACAAAAGTTGTTAAAATATATCAAACCATAAAGTTGAAAACTGAATCAAAAAGTTTTTATGATTAAACCGGTTGAATCGATTAGATTTTTTAATCATTAAATTTAATAAAAAATACAAAGAATTGAAAAAGATAGCGATCATCAATTTAGTGGTATTCATGATCATTATAATTAATATAAATTAATTAATCCTACATTTCTTAAAAAAATTGAATAAATTAGAAGTCGTCGCACGAGTTAGTTACATCATAAGACAGCTAGCGTTGTAAACAAGTGCCACGATGAAAATTTAATATTATAAACTATAATTAGTCTTATATATTGTAAACTATAATTTAATCTATACTGACAAGATTAGTTATGAATATGACCTACATTACTAACTAGTAAAAGTAACTTCAAAATTCTTAAAATAACAGTTTAAGTATTGTTTTCGCCGTAACATTTCAAAAAGGACACGCGAGTTGTATGACAAAAGTTTGTACTGAACCTTGAAGAGAGCATGATGGAAATGAAGACATTATTGTGAGTTACAGACGTGAGGGGGTGGAACGAATACATTACAGGACCACTTGGGTGTCCAAATAATTCATTCTTTTGGTAAGGGGGTCATCAAATCAGAAACATGATTGTGGCTTTGCAACAAACACTTCTGATTGAACGCCAGATTTTCTGGTTCCAACAACCGTAGACCACAACCTCGTCTATTCAAACATGAAAGAACGACCGACGTGCCTCGTCAGAAGCTTGCGTGTGAAACGGCACCATTTTGTTTGATGTACCGGCTTGGGGTTGGCCTGCAACACCTAATTTTTTGAAACCATTGGTTGCGTCGACGCAATATCTCGTTTTGATTCGATTTTATTTAAGATCTATTGTTTTTTAATTTGTTTTAAGGATTTGAAAATTTTAAACAGTTACTTGAATAAAGTATTCGATTATTTGGTTCTTTCTGAGTATTTATTATTAAAAAAAGAAGTCGTTTTGATCGCTCCAAATTCATCGGATATTTATTTATATGACTGTGGGTGATTGCGACTACCAGATGGAAACAAGTGAAAAGATAAAACAGCGGGACCCATTAGAGAGTACGTACAAGTCAACGATTTGATTAGTCATCTGCGCCTGTGGGATTTAACTTGATGTATTGATTTTTCATATAACTTTTCCTAGATTAATAGAACTCGCTAATTATATTAAAAGGATAAAAAGAAACATTCATTCAATTGGATTGTTATCCTATTTTTTGTCTTCTATTAAAAAAAATCTATAAAGCATCATTTATCAATAGCTGGACTGGATACAACTTCAACACATAGGTAATAATAACATAACGTGTATTCTTTCCAATCATTGTCCAGTCCGAGTTTTAAATTACTGTATAAAAGTCAGTACAAAATACATACCCAAGTTAGAAAAATATCCTCTTATTTTGCGAGAGGATCCAATCACAAACTCCTTTTCGGTGAAAATATCTTAAATAGAATTAAATTTATTTTTTTCAATCCAATAATTGAGCACGGGATTAGGAAAGCTGCATCCGCCAGGTCACCGAATTTCCAGATTCAACCCGTAACTCTTCCGTCTCCGTGCGTCTCAAGAAACGAAACCCCACCCGTACCAAACATAGCGTGAGAACACGCTCCTCCGCACCTTTAACGTCCGTCTATTTCCCCGTCAGACAATACGAATAATATAATTACAATATCAACTTCGTCCCTTCTTTCCCCTTTCTATTTTCCACCCCCAGACTGTAACCTCTAACGCGTAAAAAGGACCGGTCGTTACGACCTAAACAAAGGCTCTCGCGTTTTAACTTCAACACAAACTCCCGCAGTTGTCCAAATTCTTATTGCTGTCGTCACATACCGCCACATCACTGTTATCTTCCTCCTCCAACTCCGTTTACATATATATATATATATACATGTACTGGTTTATCCATCGATTTGATTGAGAGCAATACAATGGCGGTGGAGAAGAAAGTGGTGTTCGACTCGGAGGCGGCGGGATCGACGATGGAGGAGCTGCGAGGCACTTTTGCCTCCGGGAGGACTCGGAGTTACGAGTGGAGAGTGTCGCAATTGAAGAGCATGGAGAAGATGCTCAACGATTGTGAGAAAGAGATCGTAGACGCTCTGACACAAGATCTATCCAAGCCTGAACTCGAATCCACCCTTTACGAGGTCAACTACTTCTATAATGATATATGATTGCTCTTCGCTGTTGAATTAAATACTTACAGTAACACATATGTTGATACTTTCGCTTCCTTTTAAGTTTTCAATATGGAACGCAGTACAATCACCTCTACTGTTGAAGCACTTGATGTTTTTTCCTTAAAAATTCATAGTAAAGGATAACTTTGCTGTAAATTTGGAACGTCATACAATAAGATAGATGATCACCTTCTGTAGTATCGTTCGCATGAATTATCAGTTAAAAGCCTTTTTTAACTTATTTGCGTATTGGTGAATATTTACGATCATTGAGTTAGTTTTATTGTCGTTCTGGGGTCACCCAAATTTCTAAATAAATCGGCGAAATAAGCTATTTGATTTTGTTCCCGTTTCTCTCCTTGTGTGCTGTTATTTGCTTGATGGTTTTGTATTATTTCTTTTAGTTTAATGTGCCACAATAGTTATTTCATGGTGTAAGCTTTCTATTTAACGACGCATGCCAAGGATCATTCACGTCCCAGAAAACCTGACCAATTGTAGCTAGCAAGGTTGCCATCGCGGTATCTTGTTATTAAGATTCTTTGCGTTTGAAACGTGTGCAATTTCCATCTTTTGTTTGAAGGGAGAACATTAATGACAGACCCACATATGGTGATGTGTGGTATTTAATAGGTGAGATGGAGGCGCTTGACATTAATGCATATTAAATTTAAAGGCATGCCTACAGAAACTAAACTACAAACTTCGGATCGCTCCTTCTAGAGCCCCTCGCTGAGCACAGAGGTTTATAATTGCCTGATCTCTTGGTGATATTTTTTGTGGGCGATGGTCGTTCATTTTCTTTTCGTTTTTTCTGTTGACAGTGACTCAAGTTCTTTTAACTGTGTTATCGTAGTATAATAACTATTCAACTGCTGAGAAATATATTGAAGCTGATTTGCAGAGGATAGGAGACGATTTAGGAAGAACAAATTAACAAAAAGCAAAGACTGTTTCATTAGGGATGTGAAAGAAAATATATTTCTTTCACAACTGGATGCGATTACATTAGCTCCACTAACCACATTTTAAGATAAAACTTGGAATTGTGTCTCAGGAGGTCAAAGTTTGACAGATCCCAATCGCCAAGTATCTTTCATGTTAATGAATTTACACATTACTTGCATAGGAGATTCTGAACTAATGAATCTGAAGACATGTGGCCATGGTTACTGATTAAGTATCCTCTGTCTGGCTAGACCGTGTTCTGTTTCTAGTCAGTCCAATCCAAGACATCTTTGTTTGCTGTTGTGCAGTGAACTTAGTACATATGTGCATCCTCTATGTCCATTTGCGCGCATTACATTGTAAGTGTGTGCATACATTTCTACCTGTGCATGCTCAATAGATGCTAATGCAACGACAGCAAGTTGTACCACAAGACTATGTATCATTCTGGAGGTTTCTTTGCGTTAACTTGTGTTAAAGTTATATGCAAAATAGCAACATATTTTCCTTTCATGTTGATGGACGTTGTTTTCACTGCAGATTGGCATGCTAAAAAACTCATTGAGAGTGACAATTAAGGAACTTAAACATTGGATGAAGCCAGAAAAGGTACCTTTTATTTCCAACAACTGCTTCACTCAGTTGTTTCTATGACGTGGTCGTTTTCTTTTCACCTTAGATGAGTTAATCGTCTCTGTCATCATATCTCAGGCAAAAACTCCAGTAACCATCTTCCCTTCATCCGGAGAAATAGTATCTGAACCATTCGGTGTTGTATTGATCATTTCAGCATGGAATTATCCTATCTGTATGCCATCTTCCTTTGCTTACATTTCACTTCTGCATTTGTTCTCATTCATCCTTTCTTCTGTTAAACTTCACAATAGTGACCTAGATCTGCAATCTCTGGTTTAGTGTTGTCTCTGGACCCACTTATTGGGGCTATTGCCGCTGGTAACACTGTGGTACTCAAACCATCAGAAATTGCTCCAGCCTCATCATCTCTGCTTGCAAAAATAGTTCCACAATATTTGGATACCTCTTCAATAAGAGTCGTTGAGGGTGCTGTTGGTGAAACATCTGCACTACTGGAACAAAAGTGGGACAAGATATTTTATACAGGTGAAATTCTTAACGCATCTTTCCTTTTTCTGTGAGATTCAGGAGTTAAAATCCTCGTCAACTGTTTTACTGTGGCCATAACATGTGGTTTCGGACTAACTTGAGCGCCAATCCTAACATGATCTTTAGTTTCCTGAAGTGGAACCAGTGCTTGTTTGATTGAGGGCAAGTCCTACAGTGTATATGATATTGAATATGCGTGTCGTAGGCTTTATGTTTGGGAACTTGCCAAGGGTTGATGGAGCAATGATTATTTTGTTACGGTTAGGGATGATATTGGATGCTTCTTTTTAATATAATGTTTTTGCATACTGGCGTAAGGCATTTCCTTCTCAATGAACATCGAAATGGAGTAAAAGTTGCGACAATTTAAAATAAAATATAAGAAAATATAGCAGCTGCTGAGAAACTGCGTTGATAATTAAGTCTTTTTGTCAAACAGTATTTTTTCTTATGTGATCCCTTTGTTTGAGGAAGTCTAGCACTTGTTTACGTTCGATTATAGGCAGTGGAAGAATTGGGCGTATTGTGATGGCTGCTGCAGCAAAGCACCTAACACCAGTTGTGTTGGAGCTAGGAGGTAAATGCCCAGTTGTAGTTGATTCGGGCATTGACTTAAAGGTACGTATCTTCTGTCGAATCTTCTATTATGAAGCCAAATTGTTGGTATGTTCATGCAATTAATGCTGTCAATAATCTAGGCTTAGTTTCATCTACGCATCTGGATTGCTTAAAAAATCTGTCTTGCATGTCCAAGGTAACAGCCAGGCGCATAATTAGTGGCAAGTGGGGGTGTAACAATGGACAAGCGTGCATTTCTCCTGACTATATTCTAACGACAAAAGAATTAGCTCCAAAACTGGTAATGCAATGCGCCACTAGAATCCTAGTAGTCTCCTTGCCTTCGCTGCGTCCGTGTTTGTGTCAATTATGCTTTTCTCTTATTCCTTCATTCTGCAGTTGGATAATCTGAAAGAAGAAATTGAGAGATTTTATGGAAAAAAACCATTGGAATCAAAAGATTTGTCTCGAATTGTAAATTCTGATCATTTTGATCGAGTGGCAAAGTTGCTGGATGATGTTAAGGTTTCTGGTAAAATTGTCTATGGTGGTGAAAGAGATAAAGAAAAACTGTGAGTTATGTTGTCTTTGCTTTCAGATCATTAACTTAGCTTACCTGGATGAAATGGATATTCATGTACAGAGCTCTTTCTTTTTCCATTGGCAGGAGGATTGCTCCTACCATCTTGTTAGATGTTCCTGAGGACGCTCTGATAATGAATGAGGAGATATTTGGCCCTTTGCTTCCGATTATCACAGTAAGAACTCAGATTCAAGTGAAAAAAATGGTCCTATATGATTTTATTTTGATACATTGTGAAATGGACAAATTATTGAAGCTGCACAATAATGTGTGAGTGATTTGATGGCATATTTAATTTAGACAAGAAATTACTGTCAACTCAAACAAATAAGCTGGGAAAATATTTAACAGATTTTCCATGTAAGACAGAAGGAGAGCAGCGATTTTTAACTGAACATGATCTACTAATTTGAATAAAACAGGGACTGCAATTCAATAGTGCAACCGCGGAATATTGATGTGATTTCCCTTGTTCTTTGGAATAGGTCAACAAAATTGAGGATAGCTTTGATGTGATCAATTCAGGGACCAAGCCACTTGCAGCGTATTTATTTACTCAAAACAAGAAGCTTAAGGAAGAGTTTGTGATGTCTGTCTCTGCAGGGGGTTTGGTTGTCAATGACACTACTATCCATGTAATTATTCTCCTCCCTTAAACTTGTTGAAACCTGTTTCATATACATGCGTGCACAAGTTACCTATTATTTATGCGTAGTACATAAGTAACTCTTGTCGCCAGATATTAAAGCCGTAATGAAACTATGATTATTTTGCTGTGCTTATGGAAGCAAAGTTGTTTTGGAAGAGGTCCTCTAGGGCTACCCTTTACCAGTGAGAAATCTGTTTAATTTTGGATAAGTAGTTAATACCAACTGCTGATAGTGTATACTTGCTATAGTTTTAAGCTGTCCAGCCAGGACAGTAGGAAAAGGATAAACACAGACACCGATCCAAGTGGAAAAGGATGGTATATTGAACATGAATGCAGCAAACACATCACATATTAATAGGTGATACTCGATTATTTTTGCCTATGATAGAACCCACTCAAGTATATCAGTAATTGAATATAAAAGAATCAGATGGATCAGAATGACCTCATCGATTCAGT
>JAOSBM010000006.1:9845002-9856335 GCA_027568955.1 Erythroxylum tenue
TGACCAGATATATAATGCTCATACAGATAAAACCAAACTCTTTTGTTTTATTAATAATAAATATTCTCATTACAAAACTGTAACTGAAGAAGATAAAGTTACATGTAAATACACTTGTTTTCCAGGGCACTATATTTACATAACTCCAACATGTTCAACTTACTTGCCTTTATGCCATAATTGTTTAAAGACCTTCTTTATCATATGCATTTTCTCTTAATCATATAGACTAAAACATGGAGATAATCAAACATGGGGTCACTTTTAGAGAACAAGTTCATTGATCTAACCCAATATATTACGTTTGGAGCATTACTTATATATCTATAAAAATTCTTATTATGATGATTGTATAAGTGATCATTTTTCCTAAGATTTATACGTGTCTAGGGTAGCTTGTGGTAGTCATTGGATATAGAATGAATTATATAGAGGTAGTTGAGTAATCAATATAGGTTTCATCATCTTAAAGAGATTAGGGAGAATGTTCTTTTGTTCTTGATTAATATTGAATTGATAAATCTTTGGCTAAAGTGTAATGACACTTTGAAAATAGTTTTCAAATTTCTTTAGTAAAATCAATTATTAATGGCGAAAAACAAATATAATTGAACTTAAATATAATGACATAATTTTATGCTTTTATGTCTAATCAGACCATTGTTCGACGAAAATATTGAATTATATAAAAAATTATACACTAAAAAGTTAGTCAAAACTATTTTGACATTCTTAATATTTAGGTGGTCATGATCAGTTGAAAGGCGTCAATCTTAATCTATGTATATAGATGATTTAATTGAAGAATTAAAGATAAATTAAAGAGAGTTTAATTTATGTAACTATAAATATGATTTAGGGTTATAATTTATATTCTTGCCAACATATTCAAAAACCTAATGATTCACGTAGAAAGAATGATTGAAGAGAAAAAAAATGTAATTTAATCAAGTAAACCTTAATTATAAAATTTGAGAAACTTTAGGAATAAATATGAGATATTCAATAAATAAGAACTAATATGAGATATTAGATCTTATTTGAACCTAATTGTTATTTAATTATAATTAATTATAATTATAATTAAAGTTTAGTTTAAATTAGGATTATATTTCAATTAAATTATCAAAAGTCCAAATAGTATTATAAATAGGCTTAGGCTTTAAAGGAATTGGAACTTCTTACCTACTACTTTTTATACCTCTTATAAAGTTCTCTAAACTTGTTTATACAGATACTATTTAAGGCAGACACATGTGCAACTATAGTGGGAGTGATGAACCTGCTTTGAAAATTGGTTTGATAGGAGCCATAAGAAAATAATCAAGCTTCATAATAAGGTACAATTAACATTTATTCTATTTATGTTTATGTTTATGTATTAATCATGTTATATAGTTTAAAGAAATATTGAAATTTAAAAAATAAAAAAACTTTGTGTTTACTCCATTGCATGTGAGATCGAATCTTAGACATATGACAAAAACAAATGAATAAGTCTATAATAGACTAAAACAAGTTCCCACAAAATTTGAGGGCATTTGTTTTCCTCACTTATCAGTTATTTATTGTGTGTTCATGCAAAGGTAATTATTCAATAAAACAAACAATACAGTTCAAACTAATAAATGGGTCTCATATGAATTTTACTTTATGGATTTGTTGAGATCATTGTATTCTCTAAATCACATTCGAGAGTAGGGATCTTAAAAAATCAGAAGGAATTTAATAGAAGAGGAGATAGAGATGCCTTAAAGTAGGGAATTCATGTTGTTTTTAGAAAGTAAAGATTTTAATTAAATACCTAAAAAAAGGAAAGTTTTACAATGATGTTAAAATGAATACAACATGTACAAGTTACATCTAGCTATTTTAGCTCATAAATGCTAGATAACATTAAATATATAGTACTTACTAAACTATATCTCTTCCTTCTTCACTCAAATTTGCCATCATCAACTTATTTAATTGTTATGCCATTATGAAGCTTCTGTGAGAGTCATCTCCATAACCCCCAGTATTCTTCTGGTCTTGATTTGGCTTATTCCATAGTCTTAGGGAACATTTTAACTTACTAAAGAAAAAAAAATCCTTCACCAATTAACTTACAATATTAAGCTTTTTTTTTTCTTACTCTTTTAATTCCTTCCTAGTCTTGTCTTTCTTCTACATGAATACTAGTATTATGGTCTCCATTTGATCAACATTAAAGAGCTACAAGTGTGGTTAAGTTGGTATGTTATAAGCTACTTTATGACGGATTGTTTGATAAAAATAAGTAGGCTTTGTACCTAATTAGAAATATGTCTAAATATTCTTATGTTCCTCTCCAACCATATCCTATATACAGTGTTTCTTAAGCTATCTTAAAAGCTACCCAATCTCCATCTTTCTTCTTTTGGTTTAGACAACACCACTGAAAAAGGTCTCGCCAATTTCTAGTTTGACCATAGTAAT
Source organism: Erythroxylum tenue (assembly GCA_027568955.1). Taxonomy (NCBI): domain Eukaryota; kingdom Viridiplantae; phylum Streptophyta; class Magnoliopsida; order Malpighiales; family Erythroxylaceae; genus Erythroxylum; species Erythroxylum tenue. Next base: position 9,847,460 of record JAOSBM010000006.1, read on the forward strand.
TATTACAAAAGCTTGAAATTTATCCTTATATTAAAGGAGATTTTGCATCCAAAGAAAAGAAGCTTAGTTGTTTCATTTTCACCCTGCAGAATGCAAAAATTCATGATGTATTCTTGAGCTTTTTAACTATGTCTGATATGCTCAGCTTCTCCTTAATGGCTAACCAAAAAGCTAAGGAGGCTTTAGAGAAAGCCTAGGTAAACCAAATCAACCTAATCTCAGGTATTTAAAAAGTATGTAATCTAAGCAAGTTCATGCAATAATGATTTGTAAAGACACCTAATGAATCATAATTCCAATGGATACCATCTTCCTGTCGTAATGTGAGTTGAAAACTTAAATAATGCTTAAGATTTTAGAGTGATTCAACGATAGGAGATCTTTTACCAATGCATTATCAGGTATTAGGCTTTTTTAATGAGGAATGAGGAAAGTGAATTGACTTCATTTAAAGGGCCTAGAGCTGACTAACTATTATTCCAAAAGGAAATGAAAACTCCTCCTAGCTTACGAAAGATCCCTATCCCCATTCCTAGCCTAAGTTTCAGTATATGGATCATTGACTAGATAAATTATTTCTTAGCTTTAGGCTCCAGAAATTCCCCCCTTTAATATTGTAAGCATGGATCCATTTAACTTGTAACAAGCTTTTTTTCCCTTTATTATTCTCCAAATCATCTTAATGAACTGTACTTAATTTGCAATTTTGATTGAATATATCCTTATTCTTCCTTCTTTTTTAGGAAAACAAAGACTACAACATTCAATTTTAGCATTAATTCAGACATTACTAGACCATATAAATCTCCTTAAAAGTTGTTATACGGTCTTCTTTATACTTCTAGGAAACTATATATAAGAAGAACAAAATAAACATGAATGTTATTTAAGATAAACTTCATAAGATGAACTCTTACCGCTACAATTCTTATTTTAATATTTTCATTAAGAGAATTAAATTCATTATAGGAGCCTCTGAGTGAAAATTGGCACTCCAAGATATGAATGGGAGGCTTAGAAGTTTTTAGCCTTGTTATATATTCTAGTCTCACTTTCATGAAGACTAGAATTTGGATCCACTTTGGAAAATAAAATAAGGTTATCTATGAATGACACTTAGAATGAAACTTGAACTTCCTTTTTGGACTTATTCCATGCTTAATTAGCCTGATCAATACCTTTGTGTTGAGAATAAAGAGGTAAAGGGAAAGAGGATCCCTTTGCCTAACTCCCCTTACTCATTAAAATAGCTTTGTTAGCTCTCTATTGATTAAAATTCCATTATAAAGTTTTGTTATACACTCAGCAATCCAATCTACAAATTTATGAGGAAATTTAAAAACATGCATAATATTCAAAATAAAGCCCTAGTTTAATGAGCCAAAAGCTTTATTGAAATCTACTTTAATATTATAGCTCTTGTAAGAAACTTTCTTACTGTAATTCTTAAGAAGCTCTGGCACTAATTGGGGAATGTACTTTAGGAGGAAGATAAAAGTCTTGCTTACTTCCCTTAATTACATCCTTTCCTTTTGTAAAGAATTCAAGCACTAAATTAGTTATTATAATCTTAGTATAGTCTAATTATTGTGAAAGAAATAGACATTGAAACCATCTACTACTGGTGCTTTATTAGGAATAGGAGCAAGCAATGCTTCTTTAACTTCAATGGTTGTCAAAGGTATTATTTAATCACTGGATTTTAGCACGGATATAGATGAGAATGCATTTTTGTGAGATCCTAAAGAGTTGGTGAAGAAGGAGTAAGCTTCTAAGTGAACCTCAGTTTTTGAAGACAACCAAGATACTTCCTAATTCCTTAGCAAAGTTATCATATTCATGTTTCTTTTAGAGAGAAAGGATCTACGAAAAGATGTGGAATTTTTCCCTCCTTTTAGATATAAAATCCTTGATCTCTGTCTAGTAAGTCAAAGGTTAATCTCTAATGCTTGATTGAGGGGAGCATTGTTGATTTTTTTTTTTGCTTCAAATAAGTCTTAATCATTATGAAAGTAATTATAAAGGGAGCTTTGAACTTTATCTAACTTGTCATTGGCCTCATTCATTGCTTTTTATGTATTAGAGAAGCTAATATTATTTAGAAGCTCAAGCTCATTAATTCTTAATATACATCAGTTTCTTCAAACAAATATATTGCTTATAACCCTGCACATTGAAGCTTAACCCTTAAGAATAACCTCTTTAATACCTTATACTCCAGCCAAAAAAGTTGTTGAATCTAAATAGAGACCTTTTCTTTTAAGAGTAAAACATGTTTTGATTTAAAATAAGGGAATGGTCTAATAAAAGAGGATTGTTAAAGTAAGCTTTGCTTTTTGGAAAGTCATTGAGCCACTTGTCATTCACTAATCCCTTGACTAGTTTCTTCCTTAAGTTCCAATATTCTTTTTGCTTATTATTCCAGGTATAAAACAATCTCTCCAAACTCAAGTTAGTCACTTGAATATGACTAGCATGTTTTCTAAATTCATTTGTAAATCTCCTTAGTTAAATGTTTCCATCAACCTTTATGGGATACATTAGCTATTGAAGTCTCCAATTAACATCCAAAGCTCATACATTGAATCACCGATATGCTTTAGTATATTCCAGAGAGGAATTCATTGAAAAGCTACAATGAAGGCATGAATAAATGTAAATAGAAGCTTACACTCTCGATTTCAATTTTAACATATGGATGGATTAACTTGTCTTCTATTAGAGAAAAATATAAATAGAAGCTTACTCTGTGTGATCCCACATCGGTTAGAGAGGGAAACGAAGTATGTCTTATAAGGGTACGAATACCTATCCCTTACAGATGCATTTTCTATGGCCTAATGGACTAGATCCCATCGAAACTTCGAGGTTAAATGTGTTTGGGTGAGAGTAGTTCTAAGATGGGTGACCTCCTGGGAAGGCTTAGGGAAAAACAAAACAAGCCAAGGCCCAAAGAGGATAATATTTGTAAGCAGGTGATCTGGGATGTTACAAGTAGTATCAGACCCAGTACCTGAACTGTTGTGCCAGTCAGGCTGGACCTCAAAGATGGCTAGGTCCTAAGAGGGTGGAGAGTGTAAAATCCCACATTGGTTGGAGAAGGGAACGAAATGCACCTTATAAGGGTACGAATACCTCTCCCTTATAGACGTGTTTTTTATGGCTTAATGGACCAGATCCCATCGGAACTCCGAGGTTAAATGTGCTTGAGTGAGAGTAGTTCTAGAATGAGTGACCTCTTAGGAAAACCTCGAGAAAAACAAAACCGTGAGGGCTTGACTGGATGATCTGGGATGTTATATACTCTCTCAATTTTCATTCTAACATATGGATGGATTAGCTTGTCTTCAATTACAGATTAAACTATCTCTATTTTATTTGGATCAAAAGATACTATTATTCTTCCATTTTGATGACAACGTTGGTTGGTGATAGTTCTGTAATGTTTTTTTAGGAAATTCAATCTGCCATTATTTTGTTCCTTGATCTTAGTTTCTAAGAGACCTATAAAAGAAGGGTTGGTATCTTTAATACAATTGAATATCATTTGCTATTTGTTTCGACTGTTAAGTCTTCTAGTATTCCAAACAAGGAGACTCATTTGAGAGGAGGAGGAATTAAAACTTTCTTTTTCCTCTTTAAGCTCCTTTTTGTAACCCTCTGAAAACTATCGCCATTATTCTCTTCTCTAATAATGCGTGTGACCCTACTATCTCCCTTGTTAATTCTTGATTCTCACCCTCTTTGAAGGGTTATCTTTTATTGTTTGATCCTTAAAAGTACGGTGAAAACTTTAAGGAATGGAAACTATCTCCTGCTCAGCCTGTCTGTGCTCCTGGCCTTGATTGAGTTTATTCCTAATATTATTTGCACCATGTATTTCTTGTAAATTCTTATCACTTAAAAGTTTTTTCCATTGCGCCTTGATCGTGATTTTCTGTCTCAGGTTGTATCTCCTTCTGTATAAGCTTATTATAGTGCCTATTCTTAAATCTTTTTCTTACAAGTTTCCGTATTTGTTTATGAGCTTCTATATTTGGCCTCAATGTATAAGTGACCTGAACTTCATATTCAAAGATATTTTCTCGATCATCTAGCTTATCAATGGAATTATATTAGAAAGCTTTTTTTCATATTTGACTCAGACATATACTCTAGACAACTTCTCCCTTCTCACATAAGTTGTTGCTTCATCCAAGCATAAAAGGTTTGCTAATATGACTTTTCAAGTGGCTTAATCTCTTAGTGGTCCAATACTCAAGTGGAATATGGTGAATGTTCAATTATATAGGAATTTTTTAGTAAAAATGAAATTTAAATAGCAAAGTTTTACTAAATGAGAAGGAGTGTTAAATTTGAGATTATGAAGGAGTGTTAAATTTGGAGAGAAAAAGGTCCTTCTCATTTAGTAAAACTTTGACTATCCCAAGTTTCTTTCAATTATGATTAGTTTAAGCATTGATAGCTAGAAATGAGGGCCTTTTATGCAAGAAGTAACCTAGCAATGCTGATTCTCATTTAGCAATACCTTCTTCCAAGTTGTCCATGCTAAGTGCTACGAAAATTTTCCTTCAGAGGAACAAGAGGGCAATAGTGACGTTTCAAGGTGTGTAGAATTGCCTAAGACCTACTTCCAAGCTTTTTTTGCTAGAGATGGGATACTGGGAGAGCGAGCTCTCCTTCTGAGGGGTGGAGGAGCTTCCTGGGTAATGATATAAGAAATAGAGGAAAAGGATGGAGTAAGGCGGGAATGCAAAAAGGATGAAGAAGGATCTTGCAAAAAGCCAGAAGACGAAGAAGGATCAAGAGATGAACCTTGGAGTTAAGGTAAATCAGAGCCATTGACCAAGCATAGGAGGAACAAACTTGAAAGAAAAGGAAGTAGAAGCCAATTGCTAGAAAAGACTAACAGAAGAGGAGAACAAGAAGTAATAAGTGCTAAGAAGCACAGATACGGACACGGATACGAGACACGACACAGACACGGATACGAGGACACACCAATTTTTAAAATTTGGTGAACAGAAAAAATTCAGAATTCATAATATGATATATATCGATTGATGTATTTCAAGACTTCCAACATCTTGATAGTTCATATATATTTGATACTTTATAAGCCCCTCTCAAGAAACATAGAGCATATATTCTATGAAGCATATATTCCATTAAGCAATGTCCGAGCAGTCTCCAAACGTATCCGAGCTGTATCCACCGTGTGTCAGTGAGTATCCGACACGGACACATGTCCGATGGACACGACTCTATTTTGCCGTCTCCGTGCTACATAAAATCAGTGGTGGCAAGGGCAGGAAGCATAAATGAGTAAGTAGACAGTCGAGACCAATTAAAAAATATGTAACTTTAATATTGAGTTCCCACGTTGGTGGTGGTAAAAGCGTAAATTAGAGCAAAGGTTGAAGAATTGGGTATATGAGAAAAATTAGATTAGATTGGGATTTTCAAATTAAAAAATATATTTTATTTTATTTAAAAAATAATTTTGATTAAAAATCACAAATTAAAATGAATGTATTACGAAATAGTCATGTTAAGTCATACTAACATAAAATATCTTAATGTGGCATTACATTTGACAAAATTTAGAAGTTTAGAAATTTTGATGAAATTTATGTTTTTATTCAGTAATTCCTACTTTATATTTCACAGAGAAAAACAGATATGAAAAGAATATGATTCCACATTCTTCAAGTTTCTTAAACAACTTGCTGTTAAAAAGGATATCTACAGTTGTAATATGTTCTGCAGGGAGTTTCTGAGTAAAATGTTGCCTGATATCGGTTGTGATTTTAATGAAAAAGGACATGAATCCGTATTTTCTAGGTTTATATTCAGGTATAATAAAAGTTCTATCTAGTTCACATTTAAATACTGCTATCATCTAGGAAGTGCTACTTCACAATTCTTGACATGAAATAGGAACTCTGAAGAAGAAACAGAGCAAACCAATCTTTTTACTCCTAATTGGAACTGATAAAATCAACAAGAATCCTCTGCTAAAATGCTAAAGATGTCCGATCTTTGTTCATCTGTCAACTGTGCAGGGAATTCAACTAAGAAAACAACTTTCAAATCTCCTCTCTTTCCCTGCTCTTTAGTGCTTGGCATACCTTGGCCTTCAATAACTTCCTGGTAGCCAGGGTAAATGACATCGTCGATCCTCAAGCTCATCTCTTCGCCACCCAGCAAAGGAACTGAAATTTCACAACCTGTAAGAGCCTTCAGCAATGGGATTTCTACTACTATCTCCAAGTCATCTCCATCTCTTCTGAACAAAGAGTGTCGCTTCTCAGCAATTACAAAATTAATGTCAGCTGGGAAACAACCTAGCGTCTCATTTCCCATTCCTTCGAACGAGATTGTCGTTCCCTTTGTCCATCCTGGCTTCACTTTTATCTTTAGAACCTCCTCTTCCTCAGCTATTTGCCTGCCAAAGATAAGACCAAAACATATCTTCATATTGATACAAATGATCTTCTTCTTGTGTTTTTTTCTTTCTTCTTTTCAATTGTGTATCTATTAATTCACTTCAACATGCCTTAAAATCTTCAATATTTGTTAAGTGCTAGATTGCGAGGAAAAAAAAGCATCAAGTTTTATTGCTTTTTACGAGGTTAAAGATACCAGCTTTCCATTTTAAACAGGCGAAGGTAAGGTCAGTCTTTGAAATCCACAAAACCTGATGCAGTTGTTGGCAATATCGTTAATGAAAAAAAAAAGGCCATTTGGGAAGTGGGAAAATTAGAGAAAAACAGAAAGCAAGAGGGATATAGGTACAAACCCTGTATTTGTCAGGACATCTCTTGTAACCTTAACCTTCTTGGTGCAACCATAACACAATTCTTCGAGCGTGCAGTCCAAGTCTTTCTGAATTGGGGGAGGTTTTAACATCCCACTTGAGTTGGAAAACATTATAGGGGTGGTGCTTCTCCGGCTGACACTTCTTGACAGAGATGCCGGAAACCCATTAGTGGATAATTCGGAGCTTTTCCTGCTCATGCTTTTCTGCACTAAAGCTGGTGTTGGAGAGGAGCTCCTTGGGCTTCCGTTTCTTGATAGAGAAGGAATATGTGATAAGGCATTATCCAAGCTTTTATGCTTTAAGGAAGCTTTTGGGCTTGGAGATTTGTCCTTGTTGTGCCGTTTACTTCGAGCACTGTACATGCAGCAGTGGATTCTACTCATTGTTTGATGTTTCTCTGTCCCATCGCCAAGTTCATGAAAATGGAATCTGCGTAAGTTACATTTCCATGCAACCGAGTTTCTATATTTTGGACGTTTCCATTTGAACCCACAAAAATTCTAGTCGTTTAATAATTATTTCTTCATCGTATTCCTGAGATTTCTGAAAACTATTCCTGACATTAGGACTTGGCTGTTTTCGACAAATCAACAACTGTTATTTATGTACCGACACAGAAGTTAATTGATTGACAAGTCAAAATCCTTGGTACACGCATCCTGATCAGATCGTTTTGTCGTTCAACTTCATGATACTGAAATAGCAATTTCCTTATACTTTTTTTAATTAAATTTATTATAAAACGTGACGTGAATATAGGGGGGAACATAAAATGTAGAAAAACATCCATGCATCTAATTACCTGGGGAAGTTTGCGTTGATCTGTTTCAGAGAGCTGTTCTGCCACAGTTTTCGCCGAAGATGAAGGTTCGGATGAAGATTTGTTTGAAGATTTTGGGAAGGAATGCTTCCCGACGGTGCACCTTCTAAGAGAGAATGGAGGCATAAACACTGCAAAATTACTTAGAGATTGGTAGCGGAAAGAGGCACTCGAGACTCTTTCAACGATCTGAGAACAAGAATATGATCTACCATGAGAAAGAAAGAGTTGAAGAGGGTAAATAGGATTATGCTAAAATAAAGAAGACAAAGGGTAGAGAAAATATATAGTTATATTGAGTAGTAAACGAAGCCATCAAATTACATGCATAGGGGGTGGTGACGAAATTAAAGTAGCAACGAAGCGTTTGTTGAGGGTTTAAATTAGGTAAATCCGTTACGAGAAAAGGTAAGATAATGCGAGTCCGGTCTGCAATTAACTTACCTCTTAACTTCTTGAAGCATATAGATATAATACAGGCAATCCAAACGTCTAATTGTTTATAACCATATTCTTACATTATGGTCTTTTTGGGGCTAATCGAACATTATTGTGCAGTTATATTACTATGTTATAAAGGATATTTTTTATAATTAGTGATTTTTAATTAAAAATAAAAATAGATTGTCTGTGTAGTGGGTACAGAGTTGTGCTCTTAATTTTGTTTTTTAATCATGATATGTTTTACAGGTTAATTTGAGGTTAGAAATTGACTTTTAATCCTAATGTATCACAACATAGTTGTGCTCTTAAAACATAAACAATGAGTGAACTTCTATTAATGTTCCATAAAGTGTTGTGCACGGAAATGAGGGCTTTAAAATAGGCTAAAACACATTTTGCCTACATTACGTACATATTTAGAAGACAACGGTTGGAGGAGGTTTACAGCAGTTACACCCCAACTACAAAGGTTACGTTGTCATAATCTTCACAACAGTTATTAAGTTACACAACTACTATAGTCTATCCAAAGAACATGCTTATTGGAGAAGCATAGTAGGACATATAACTATGAATAAACATAATTGAGCAACCGTTGATTGTGATAATGTGTATTCATTTAAAATTACGTTAAAGATTATTAGGTAAGTGCATCTGTCATTCTTACAATATAGCTTAGTAAATACGAGTGTCGATCTTACAAAGACTGCAAATATAACTATGAATAAACATAATTGAGCAACCGTTGATTGTGATAATGTGTATTCATTTAAAATTACGTTAAAGATT
>JAOSBM010000006.1:9858971-9873066 GCA_027568955.1 Erythroxylum tenue
TGCTGATTGGCCCTCAGCGATCTGTCTGGCATACCTCTTCCTTCCTTTGACGGTGGACCCTCCTGCTGCACTACCCCTGAAAATCATGTTGATGATCCTAACCGGTCGATCGTCCTGCTGTCCGGTGTTTCTATCATCTCTTGTCCTAGACTGTTCTCTCCTGTCGCGTTGGTTGTCCGTATTTCTGTGGCCGTTTACTTGTGACAAATTGATTGAGGAATAGCAGCTTAAAATCCTCGAAGTAAGTGACGCAACGCGGGGGTAGGCTATTGAACCAACGCCGAGCTCCTTCTTGAAAAGCGATACAGAATGCCTTACATTGAATGACATTCGGGACGCAAAGTAGGTTCATCATTGACTGGAAGTGCTGCAAATAGTCTAGGGGATCGATCTTTCCAGTGTATTTTTCAGGCGTCGGTATTTTGTTACCGACCGCAGGGAGGCTATCCAAGATCGCCGGGATGAAAGGAGAGTTGTATTGTGTTGATGGCCGTGTCGGACGGGAATTCATGGCCATATTGATTCGATCGTCTACGATTTTTTCTAGGGCTTCAGTAGAATGACGATCAGCCATCACATCAGTCCGCCAAGCGGGGGGTGTGCTGTTGTTCCGACTGAGGCTGTAGGATTTGGCGAATCAATAGGTCAGCCACTTCCTCTATCTGCCTTCGGGTGAGGGAGGTTTGTTGCGGTGCAGGCGGATTTGTGTCTAGAGGATGTTGGAAGTTAGGGTGCGAATTAGTCTCGACGTTATCCTCCAGGGCTACGCTTTGTTCTTTTTGATCTTGGTTTTGAGGCTGTGGCTGATCGTTCGGGTGCGAAGATTGCGTATGAGACTCGTGATGTGCTGGCGGGAGAGCGACAGGTAATTACGAACCCATCCGTTGTAGCGCAAGTGCCGTGACGGCGGCGATATCAGGATTGACTGCTGCCGCTTGACTGATCTGTGTATTTCTGGACGTGGTGCCCTGACGTCGGGCCCCACGGTGGGTGCCAAATGGTTCTGCCTGATTCTGTTGAGGCTGGATGCTGTTGCTTGGATCCATTGTCTCGGTAGGCTCGAGCTCGAGAATACCTGCAAAACAACAAGGCACACCGGGGTTGATTGCCAGCAGGCCCCTCCGACGCTCAAGTTAGGCTTTTGGTGAAGGTATTGGGTAGCTAAAAGTAGAGAAAAGCAGTGTATGAGTCTTGTACCTGAATTATGGCAAAATAATACCTTATATAAGGGATGATTGCTAGGTTTAGGTTTTTACGTAGGTCTTCATGTATGAATGGGAGGTTGTCTCCTACAACTGGGCTGATGGCGATTGGGTCTGGGCCTGGGCCTGACAATGCCGACCTAACCAAGATGTAAAATTCCTCCGAAACATTTCTATGCTTATATTTATCTTGATTCAATAATTAACCATAGTGCTTATCACAATCCAACAGTGAAATAACTCCAAGGAAAATTTGAATCTATGAATTTAAAATGATTCTAACTTAAAACGCACACAACAAAAATCAAATAATGTAAAAATATACTAAAAATTAATACTGAAGATTCTTAAAGCTACTAAATTGAAATAAAGTTACCTAAATCACTAAATTGCCTCCCAATAAGTGCTTCTCTATGGATTTTTTTTTAACTATACTCTATAATTAAGCTCTTCACCCTGACAAATCCTTAAATAATGGCTTGACTATACTCTTCTTCAATCTCTCAATCTCTTTAACATTCTTCCTCCTACTCATAGGCTTATTAGCTTCTAGATTACCATATGCTCCACCAATATAGGGCTATCCATCTCTTCTTTTTCTCCTTGCACGATATAAGTCTCCAATGGATCTTTTTGTGATTATTTTCTGTATATCATAAGAAAATTTAGTACCAATCACATCTTTAGAGAAATAAGTATCATCTTTAATATCATCTGTCTAGAGATGTCTCATGGCTTCATATATCTTAAAAGCTACTTCCTCATTCCCTATGCTTGGGACTAACTTCCCATCATTCATATTATTATAGACTTTGTAATAGTTAGAAAAGGTCATCCTAAGATTCGGTGAACCTCCACATCATTCTTTACATCCAAAACCAAAAATCAATAAGAGATATGAATTCCTCGACCTTAAACAAAATATCTTCTATAATGCTCCTAGGATATTTAATTGACTTATACACTAATTGAATGCTTATCTTAGTTGGTTTAGGTTCACCTAATCTTGATCTCTTAAATATGTCATATGAAAGAAAATTAAAACTAACACCTAAGACCTAAGACCTAAGACCTAAGACCTTTAATGCCCTTTCAATTCACAAATTACCAGTATTGCATGGGATAATAAAACTCCATTTATCCTTAAATGTTTAGTGTAGCTTGTTGATTGCCACTAATCTGCAAGCACACAAAGTCAATTATAGAAGTTTTATAAACTACAATACTCTACAGTATCTAATATTAAAAGGAACTATGTCATTATAAATATTAATCCTATCTAGACAAGAAAACCAAATAAAACTTGACTTGATAAAAGATAATTAAACTAATGAACTTACAAAAACAAAGTAAATAGCTAATGAAAGAAAGTCCAATTAGCAAACAATAGGGCTTTGGGGTCCACTTATAGGGAATTCCTATTATAAAAAAAACATTGATTATATTTGAATTAATCAGTGGTCAACAACGGTGAATTAGACAAAGGTGATTAATCAATAATCAACAATGGTGCATTAGATGGTGGGGATTCAAGAAGCTAACAAAAGCTTTACTATAATACAAGCCTAAAATTGAAACTAAAGATAAATTTATTTCAACCCTCCATAGTTTAGGTAAATTCAACAATAGTTCAGTTAGAAGACCGTTCAGGCAGCCAAGGACAAACATAAGCTACACAAGCTGATATGGTTCCTAACAAATTTCCCCATATATGTAATTACAATTTGGTTAGCTCTCAAGAACAGGTTACCTACAATGGATAAAGTTGAATGCTCTTCTCACACAAATCCTTTGTACATAATATGTACTAAAATGTAGGAAACACGATCCCATTTACTTTTCAATGCCAATTCACAAATATGTTATAGAGAATAATAAAAGCTACCTGCAATACTGAAGGAATAGACAACACTTAGGAACAATTAGTGAATTAACTTCTAAAAATGAAGAGGAAAAGAAATGATATCCAACTTCTAAAGATAGCTTTATGTGCAACCATATACAAATTCAGGCAGGAAAGGAATAGGAGAAAATTCAAACAAGAGAAAATGGAAGTCTCTAATTTTGAAAGGCTCGCCTTATGTAAGATTAAAGAATACTTTATGTTATCCAGGAAAAAGACTTCATTAGCAAAGGAAGTGGCTCTCAGATGGGGAATTAATCAGCACTAAAAGGGAAACCTACATCATAATATGACCCATTCAAAGATGAGAGTTGATGTTAGATAGGCATTAGAATTTTTGTAAGTCTTAACCTTATTTAGAAAACAATTTTAATTTTAAAAAAGAAAAAATTAACTTAAGGTATTTATGCCCTCTGTCAAGGTACACTAATACATCTAATTAGGCAACTACAACCTCTCAACATGCAATTCAATCTAATCAAATTCATTAAGCTTCGTTAATTTATTTATTTATCACCAAATTCTAAGATATTGTCATTCTTTAGTGATAAGGTGTTTATTCTCCTAGTGAACATATTATATTTCACTTGTTAGTCCTTCACGTAATCCCTATGACTAAATCTATAGTGGCCAATCATAAATCTAGCATTAAGAACAAAGAGAATAAATTCAACTAATCAAATAATCAAATTATGTATAAATAATTGTAGAATTCTTATAAGTTACATCTTTAACCCTAACTAGGATTTTTAGTTACTAAACATAATTAAAGTTAAAAAATATTCTCAACATATAGAAAAGAGTAAAAGGTAATAAGTATATAAGATGTCACTGGCTCCTCCATCCTTGTTCTAAATCTTCCTCCAATACTTAAGAAAGAATGAAACTAGGGAAAACTAAACTAGGTAGCTCCAAAAGTTTGCCAAAAGAAACCTAAGTAAAACCTAATACAAGTATTTATAGTTGAGGTTCCAAAATTAGAGTTCTAGACTATTTGAACATGAGAAATCACACATTCATAAATTTTTTTAAAGAACTAGCACTGGATTATTGCCATCACTAGTGATGGTCTTGTTCTAAAACTAAAAACATCGCAAAACCATATATAAATAGTGTTTGATACCAAGTTGTAACTGGCGTCAATTTTGTTATATTTCTTAACTCATTGTATCTTTATGAAAGACAGGCAATTGTTATTATGACATGTCTAATGCCTATTCCACTAAATTCTCCACTTTTCAACATCTTTGAGTTAGTATTGGCTTTCTATGTCTTTTACAAAGTTAATTTCTCTTCTTATTATCTTTAAAATGAATCCAAAATCTTGTTGATTGGATAACTATGGAGACAATTACACTAAGGGGGGTGCTTGGTTAATGGGTATGGGCAAAAAGGAATGGATAAGGAATGAAAAACAACAGCTTGGTAATATATTATCATTGCATGAATAGTATTTTTATATCCGAGTTTGGGGCATTACTCCATACCCCCCGATTATGTCATTCCACTTAAAAAAAGAAATTTCACGTGCATGACAGAAGTTGTCATGGGCGTGACAGAACTGTCACGCACATGACACTTTTTGTTCTTTTTTAGCAAAAAATATTTTGGATGATTAAACTATATTTTGAGGACATTATGTGGCTGATGATATGTTGATGCAAGCAAATGCTAGAGCATTTTTTTTTCTTAAAAAGCTATAGGAAAGGAAATACTGCAATATACTTAATTTTAAATATTCTGGTATCATATATGAGGTGCATAAATTAAATATAATTAATTAGAATATATTAAAATTTGATGTAAAACAAATTTTTATTTCTTAATATTCTTAACAAACCAACCACTATCAATGGTAATGGTAATCATTCATTTGTCCTAGCTAACCACTATAATTATAATGATTATATTCATTCTCATTCCTCACTATATTCATTATAAATTCTATTACCATCGCCCTAAGTAAACTAAGCACCCCCTAAATAATGTCTTTACTCCTTAAATCATCACTTACAAGATAATGAACTAAATATAAGAAAACATTGTAAAATCTAATTTAAACATTCTATAAACGTACCTATACCAAGTAATATAACCCCAAAGAACATATGAAATATAGAACTATAATATTTCCCCACACCTAACTCATTTCTTGTCCTTAATTAATCAACAAAAAATAAACCCTAACTTGTAACATAAACTCAACTAAAACAAGAACAATTCCACTTTCGTTGGTGTAAGAACAATTCCACTTTCGTTGGTGTACATTGACATTTAACATTTGACACCAACTTTTAGACTCCTAGGTGTCCCTAGTGGAGGATCTATAGTCTCCTGATGGTTTATTTAAATGTTGCCCACAAACATCACCCTAAACTCATTATTTAACTTCGCTATTAACAACACAAGATAAAAAAATTCTAGTCTCAATTAATTTGTAAAAAATTAAACACATACTACTTTATAAATAAATCACTATGCAAATATGAGAATACAAACAATATTCTATCTCATTTATCAAGTTTAAACACTCAAATATGACATGGCCACATAAGATATCACTCATTCACACAAGTGTCTGAAATTTTAGTGAGGTACTCTCATCATCTTTTTATGAAAGTGAACTTACTATAGGCTTAAAAATTATCTAATCTCTATTACTAAAAAGATATATACAAGCAAAAATCAAAAGCACTTTGATTAGGTTTGTAACATGACCAAAAGTTTTAGATAGTTTAATTAAGGAAAGGGAATGGGAGAAATAAAAATATTCATAACTAGTACAGTAATAATAGATAATCAATCCTCACTTTATTAACTCCCCATATTCTTGCACTTACCTATTTTTCTTCAGACTTTTGAAACAAAAGAATCTATGCTAATCGATTTTCACCACTTCATTTTTTTTCTTTTTTCCTTTATTTTCTTTTATTTCCTATCTTTTTTCTTTGAACTTTTCAAATATACATAAGATTCCCCTTTTTACATTTCCTTTTATATACACGTTACCAATTCCCCACACTTATTTTCTTGCATCCCATTTCTAAAAACATTATTAAAAAAGACATTAGAAAAAGCTTTACTAATTATAAATTATAGAGAATACTTTTTTTTCTTTTAGACTTAAGATTCTCTAAGGAAGCATTGTTAAAGAAAAAACTTAATTATAAGGTTAAAAGGGGCTCACTAATGGATTAATGTATAAAGTTAGCTAAATGGCTATATGCTTACATAAGTTATTAATCCATCCAGTATAATAGCAATAGAAATAACAACAAGAACAACAATTCAGTAACAATCTCGCTAAAACGTTGGATCTAGGAAGGTCCAGTATTATGCAGCGTTAGCTCTAATTAGTAGAAAGTTTGTTTCCAAAAGTCCAGTATAATAGGTGTTCCCTAATTTAAACATATGCAACACGTCCCTCTGGCTTCACTCATCATGTCATGATAGCCTTTTATTATGAAAACTCAACTTCCTACCCTCAAATGGTAACATAAGAGGCTCCTTAATTATCTCTTCTAAAATTATAACCTCAATTCCTCAAATATAGGAGTAAATTTTCGATGGATTTAGTTTAGCCTTCTCCTTTATGTCGGCATATAACTTTTTTATTTCCTTTGAGTAGTAGTCTCCTTGAAAAGTCAATAGATAATCCCACTACAAGCTTTAAAGCACTTTGAGAATCTTAAAGGCTTTATCAGTGGGTGAGATTATGATATTTTCAATAACCATATGATTTTTTTCTCCTTTTGTTATACCATTCCTCATTCCCTAAATTTTTTAACCTTGAAATGTCCGCCAAAGGAGATGGTTTCGATGAAGAAGCATACAGAGGAACCTTACTTCTTATAGTCTTTCCTTTATATCTTTAAGGCATCCTTGCATACTCAATCTAACAACAATGTCAACACTTCACCTTAACATATAAATTTTATTCCATAAAACACGCTTCCATAACACTTCACCATAACTCTAACAAGAATGTAAACTAAAATTCCAAGAACAGTATACCACAAACTACATGACACTAAGTTAATTATCTTCCTAAATCATAATAGGAGCATCACAAAATCCATAAATGATCCACTCAAGTTCAATATACAATTTAGTTCGTTACCACTATGAAATTAGCTAGAATAACTTGGAACAAAGTACATTCAAAGTCTATGCTTCAACATCTCCTAAAACACTTGAAAATCAAAATTCACATTCTATGGCTCTGAATGCAAAAATGTGCAGAATGGGTGAACATCTAATATTTTTGGATATGGGAGAAATATAGTTTCTGAAAGGTTATAGTTAGTGTTTGAAGTTGATAAAGAGTCAAAAATTAGGAATTTTGGATGTTAGATCGTGATATCGATAAAGACAATAAAGCTTAGTTAAGAAATTTCAAGTTTCTTTTATACTATTAGGTTTCATAATGAGATCGACATCGAACAATATACAACACCAACTTTGATTTTGTTTTATATAAGAATAGCGTGAGACATGCTTCTTATATTGAATTTGATTTTATTTAGTCTTTAGACAATGCCTACATTAGTCACCACCAGCGTCTGTCCTACCTTGAAGACCTATGCCAATTATCCTTTACAACCTTCAATTCATTTTTTAACTTGATTTTTTCATCATCATTGTTGTAAGCCACATCCCACATAACCTTTAGCTTAATAAATAAGATATATATGCATAGACAAACATAATAATGCAAAAACTAAAGCCCAAATACATCAAACTAAAACCTTATAAAGAAACTATGTTAGTTAAGACTCAAAAACTAATGGAAAATCTTCAAATTTTCAAACCCCACACTTATGCATGGAATACCCTTAATGATAAAATTTAAGGTGATAAGGTCAATCAAAATAGGTAATTAAGGTTAATAAGCCCCTCACTTGTAAGTTTTGTAAGGTAAAACTTCAAGAATTCTAACTAAAATTTACCTATAATATTGATATGTGATTGATTGATTATTTATTTCCTAATGCTTAGTGATTAATTTTTATTTTTGTGTCTAAGATACTTATTTTGGTTTAGGAGCAAGTTGGAGGAACAAGAAGCAAAACAAGCTAAATTCTTAATTTTTGGTCAATTTTACTATTATTTGGTCTTATTTGCCTTCATGGACCAAAAGAAGATGAATTAGGGTGAAAGCGGGATAGAAAATGGAAGAAATGAAGTTATGATAGAGGAAGACACCCATAAAAAAGAAGGACATGCTCATGTAAGTCACTTATACACTTATATGAGGGACCGTATAAGTCACTATGAGCGTGTATGACTTTAAGGACAAGATATCCAAAATTGAGCATAATTTTATAGCTTGCTTTTTGTTTATAAGGTTCCAACCTCTGTGCTCACCCACTCTATACATGCCATTATGCTTCAAACTCACCTTTTAAGTAAGTACTCTTGCTATTATACTCGCTGTATTTTTCTTTTCTTTTCTTTGACTTGTGTGATTTTATTTTCACTTATTACGGATAATTTATGATTTATATGCAAGAGACTAAATTGATAAATGACTTTGTTTTATTCTTTAAATTAGTTTGGTAACTTAATGTTAGGAAACTTTATTAGTTTATAACTACCAAAAGTTCTTCAATTTGGTTAAATTTTAGTATACTTTGGTCCTTAGTTATTAATTTTTCTTTTTAAAGTATTCTCCTCTTTTGATATTTGTCTTTAAATGATTTTGAGTTATTATGAATTATTAAATTAAGTTAAAAGGGCAAGATAAAAATAAGTGCCTCATTATCTTTATGGTTTATTTAAATGATATATATGCTAGAATTTATACAACTTATAACTTTTTGTGAGCTTTTAAGCTAATTAATAATTTATCATTTTCTTGTTCCATTTATTTTTTTGAGTGATTATCAAACATGACTTGATCATTCTATAACTTGCTTTTTATGCATATTAAGATCACATTATTAAGCCCATGAATTAAAATGATAGGGACATTTAAGTTAACTATTTTGAATTGTTAAAAAGTTACTTTGATTACATTTACCACAAGATATCCAAGTTTTCTTTAGCCCTATCGTTATTCTTTGTTAAACTAACCATAATTTGTGTTACTTTAAGCCTCTTTTAAGTTAAATTTTTGAACCTTGAATTAAAGAATTAGATGAATTAGTTGCATGAAATTGGATTTCTCTTATGAAGTTTGTAGTAAGATTTTGGGATTGGAGTAATTAAAATTGCAATGTTAAAAATTAAAAAATAAGCATAAAAAAGTAGAAGAAAAAGGTAAATAAATAGAATAGTAGAGAGAAGCTTGCGACAAAAGAGAGCTTGGAGGCGCAATGAAGGGGTCTTCGGTAGGGTTATTAATGGGGGTTGAAGTATTTTTTATGGAAAGATCCATGGAGGGCTAGACATCCCCATGCTAATTCATAGGTGACTTTGATGTTGACGATCTGGTTTAAGTGTATTACATATTTTTGTTGTTTCTTTCTCTCTTATTAAATTAATTGTGTTATCCTAGGCATATGGATAATCAGATTTTCGTTATTGTTCGGTTATTTGTGTATGAACCCATTGGGTATTGTAAAAATATTATTTTAATTCGTTCATTGAATTGTTTATTTGCAAACTCATTGCTAGAATTTTGATGTAATCCATAATTGTTACGTTGAAATTCATAGGTAGCGATTAATGATTCGTAATCATCAAGGATAAAATGACCTAGGTTAAATGACGCATTATATGTGGTTGTTGCCTTGATTAATCATTTTTTTCTAATTCTTAATGTTACTGCCTAATTAAATTTAGAGATCTACTTTGCTACCCAAAACTCGAGTTGAAGGTAGGGCAGAACCAAAGTACTTAAGTCCACCACACATCCGCTTGAACGCGACGCTCCTCCGTATCATGATAAAGGATTCATCATAGTTCCATTCCCAGTTTGATGTGCTAGGATTAGAACTCACGACGTGGGGCTAAGCCTCAGGCCTATACCTGAGCTCTAATACCATTTTACTACCCAAAACTCGAGTTGAAGGTAGGGCGGAACCAAATTACATAAGTTTAGGTTATTCGGTGGTTAGGTTTAATTAACAATCATATCTTGATTAAATAAAACTTAAAGGAAAACTCGGGTTAATTATTAACCACGATTAATAGTTGCTAGGAGAGGCTTGAGAATAAGAAATTAATGAAATATGCTTAATTAGGGTGTAGGCTAAGATTGAACCAAAGAACTGGATCCCTACCGAATTCCCCACTTTTATCATTTTTTACATGTTTTATTTAATTTGTTTTTATTAGTCTAGTTTCATTTTATCTTCTTATTTGAAAAATCCAAAACCCCCCTAAACCTAAACATTGATTAATTTCATTTCATAAACTTTGCACAGACACTTTGTGGAATCGACCTAGACTCACCACTGCTATAGTAGTAGTCTAGTTATTTTATTTTGACTAGCATTATGATACGTTGTTAATTACGAGTTACATTAGCCAAATAGCCTACCCAAATATGTGAATTTTCCTTTGCTGACCCCCTTGAGCTTTATTATCCTTTTCTTTGGTATAAATCACATTACATGCACCTAACCAAATGCCCTACCCAAGTCTTAAAGCTAGTGGAGCATTTGTTAATTCTTGATGAATATGATTGTACAAAAGCCTAAGTGTAGGGGTATGCATACATGTGGGTTGGTTATATTTGTTAAAATTCCATGTTATGAATCCTATGTTGATGTAACTTCTATCGCTTATACTTTTGAAAGAAAAAAAGAAGAAAACAAAATGTGAGTTTGAACAAAAAGTATCAAGGAGGAAATATAATTAATGTGAAAAGTTGTTAATTAATATTTTATCCTCCTTAAGTTGTATTGATTGGGTGTTTGAATATAGTGCATATGAGGCAGATGTTGTTTTAGATGGAGCACTTTTTGTGTTATGCTAATGTGGCTAATGGTGTGAGAGTTAAAATTGAGTTATGAAACATAGTTGTTGCGTTCTTCATCGCTGACGGTACCCAATTTTGAATGAATGCCAATTTGCACGTTTGATATCTCGTTAAGTGTTACTTTTTCTTCACTAGCTTGATGGATTTTATGCTACATTACCCAAAATACATCCCACCTTATCCTTACCCACATTACAATCCTAGAAAAGTCCTTTGATTCATGATTATGTGTGTGACTTTTAATGGTGGAGAAATGAAACGATATGCAAAGTTATGGATGGTTATGATCATGAATGGTGTTTGAGTGTTCCCATGAAAATATCTTGTATAAACACTTTTTATCCAAGTCTACCTCTAGATTACTCGGTTTCTAAAGGTGGTGAATATTGATTGATCAAGAGTAAAAGCTTTGAATGTTGAGTTTTTGCTATAGGTTTGAAAGCAATTCATCTTTACTTATGGTTATCTATTCTTAAGAAATGTGGAAAATTAGTAAAAATTTTGGCATATGATTTTGATTTTAAAGATTTGCTCGAGGACGATCAAAAGCTAAGTGTAGGGGAACTTGATATATGCTTAAATGTTGATAGATTTGATATACTACACTTAGTGATTAATGCCTTAGAAATGCTTAGGATACTCACTTTAGCTCATAATTGATTTTAGGTAAATTTCGGAAGTAAAAGAGCTAAAATAACCCGAAAGCATGTTCATTGAAGTCATCTTTTTCATTTCCATTTTCACTTGTCTTTGTGGAACAAAAAATGATAAATATTAGGACAAGAAAAGACAAGAAAATCAAGATGATAAAGCTGCATGGAAATTGCATATGCAACCCCATGTAACGTGTTTTATGGGAATTAAATGAAGACAAGAGGCAGCTGGAAAAGAAGTAAAAATGGCAGCATAACATGAAGGAACCGCTACAGCATATACACACATATTAAAACGACATAGCAGATAAAGTGTGTGAACATTTGCGGAAACACAAATGTGTTTCACGCAAACAATTCACGCCAACTCAGACAACATTTGCGTTCAACGCAGATGTTTGCGTTAAACGCAGATGTTATGCGGGTTTTTAAAAGAAGACATGCACAATAACAGTAGGGGGTAACCAGTAGAGGTGGAACAAAAATTAAATCAAAAAATAAAGAGTGGAACGAAGAATAGAGGTGGAGGCGCTAGGTTCTTTCTTCATTTTTCACCACCAACACAGCTATGGAGATGAGGATTGACGCCTGAAGCATAAAAATAGAAATGGAAGGCTAGCTTCCTGATGCCGGTTCAATGGGAATATCGACACCAAGTCACGGTTAAGCTATTTTTATCATTTTAAGGTTGTAATTTCTTTTTGGATTGTTATGTTGTTGGTGTTGGTTTGATCGGGTTTTGGGATGAATGATCTTAATACGTTATTTTGATTGTTCTATTTCGAACCTATTGCTAAAACATTGAATGTAATTCGTAATCACTAATTTTGATGTTTGTGAGTAGCATCTAATGATCTTGTATCATTAGGAACAACACAACTTAGGTTAAATAACCTAAACATTTGTGGTTACTGCTTTTATTGATCATTTTCTACATCGTAATGCGGCTGCCAATTTAAATCTAGATATTGTATCTTAGGTTATTCGGTAGTTAGGTCTAATTAATGATCGTATTTTGATTTAAAAAACCTAAAGGAAAACTGAGATTAGGAGAGCGTTATATTAGTCTCAAATCGATAGTACAAAGAGAGTTGTAAAGACGTCAGGATGATGAAATAGGCTTGAACGTGTTTAGGCCAAGATTGAACCTAGAACTGGACCTTACGTATATTTGACAGTTTAATTATTTTAGATCGCTTGTTTTAATTTCGTTAGTTAGCTTATTTTATAAATTGCTAAAAATCCAAAAACCACCCTTTTTATATTTTCCTTGTATCAATTAATTTTGTTATAAAAATTAATCGAATATTCCTTGTGGATTCGATCTTGACTCACCATAACTACAAATTTTAGTGTGCAGAGTCAGGTAAATTTTGCAATGCACTTGACATGCATTGTCAATGATCCTGGCCATATCAACCAAAGTTATGTTCTTTCTCTCTACAATTCCATTTTGTTAAGGTGTCCTCGGACAAAAGAAGTTGTGAGTTATGCCATTGTTGTCACAAGATTCTTCACACTTTCTGTTATCAAATTCTCCTCCATGATCGCTTCGAATTAAAGTGATGTAGTACTCTTTTTCTATCTGAATTTTTCTGCAAAACTTCTCAAACACTTCAAAAGAATCATCCTTATTTGATAAAAAATAAACTCACGTAAATCTGGAGTAATCATCTACTAAAACAAAACCGTAATGTTTGCCACCAAAACTTTGAGTCCTAGTGAGATCGAATAAATCCATCTTCACAAGTTCAAGTGGTTGGCTAGTAGACACCATATTTTTAGGAGGAAAGCTGCTTCTGATTTGTTTAACTTTTAAAAAAGACTCACAAACCTAATTGCTTTCAACTTTAAGGTTGGTAGTCCTCTTACTAACTCATTTTTGGACAATTTTGATAGAATACTCATGCTGACATGTCCAAATCTTCTGTGATAGATAAACGAATACTTTTCTAGAGAGACAAAATACTTAACATTTTATGAGGACATGTCTTCTAGTTGAGCACAATAGATATTCCGATTTCTAGGACCAACAAACACAATATTATCATTATGAATATCGACAATTTCATAATGAGATGCATAGAAAATGACTTTGTAATTTTTGTCACATAGTCGACTCACACTCAACAGATTATGTTTCAAACCATAAACAAAGAGATCGTTATTAATGGAGGTAAAGTCAAAATTACCAATTTTACCAATTCCGGTGACCTTTACTTTATTTTTTGTCTATAAAGACAACATTACCTCCATCTTTTCTTTCAATATATGATAGGATTGAATTATCATATATTTTCTTATGTATTTTATGTAATTTCAATCCTATTTTCTGTAGGTATAAGTCGACTTGTGCATATGATGTAACTCGACTTATGCTTATACAGTACCATAAGTCGACTTGTGTTTC
>JAOSBM010000006.1:9873166-9885143 GCA_027568955.1 Erythroxylum tenue
CGAGATTGAACCGAAGAACCGGGTCCCTACCAAATTCCCCGTTTTTATTATTTTTGCATGTTTTCTTTAATTAGTTTATATTAGTTAGTTTTATTTTATTTTATTTTCTTTTCTTTTCAAAAATCCAAAACCCCCTTTTTTCGTAAACACCGGTTATTTTTATTTCAAGAACTTTACACGCACTCTCTGTGGGATCGACCTAGACTCCCCACTCTACAGTAGTAGTCTAGTTATTTTAATTTTGACTAGCGAAACGACGCATGGTCAATATAGTTGAAGTGTGATTAAGTTGCAGCATACTCTGTTGAAGCTATTACATGTCTTGCCAAAACTCAAGACTGTTAGCAGTAGAAACCTTGATAACTTCATCTAGAGCATTACCTGAACTGGAAGAAGGGGCTCTTTGTGCCCTTGGCTGAAATTGTTGTGCTCCTTGTGACTGCTTTTGGAAGTAATTTTGTTGTCAGTTCCCTCCATAACTCAAGATGGTGTGATCCTCTAACCTGGGTTATACATCTACAAGTACGGGTTGTATTGGTTCGAGAAGTTCCCTTTTGCAACATTCATGTACTCTATACTCCCCTCTTACAATGTTGGGCACTCATCAGTTAGATGGCTAGTGTTTGAACATATCACACACACTTTCACTTGTGCTTGTCCAACTACAATCTGTCTCACAAAAATGTTAGTTCATTTAAGCGATGTTCAGTGGATGAAGTTCTTACCTCGTTTACTCGTCGAACATCGTTGCGAGTGTCGAATTGTTGGGTGTTAACGACCATCCGCTTAAATAATATCCTGGCTTCAATGGGAGTCTTCTCGCAAAGTGCCCCACCGCTCGCTGCATGAACCAAACTCCTCTCCATCGATAGCAATCCTTCATAAAAATATTAGATGAGAAGTTGCTCTAGTATGTTGTGGTGTGGACAACAAGCACATAACTTCTTGAACCACTCCTAGTACTCATAAAGAGATTCTCCATTGTGCTACTTGATACCACATATCTCCTTCTGAATACTTGTTTTTTTTAAGGCCGAAAAATATTTTTCCAAGAATAATCTCTTCATCTCTAACCAAGTATGCACGCTTCCAACCAATAAGTCAAATAGCCAATCGTTTACTGCATCTTTGAGTGAGAACAGGAAGGCTCTTAATATGATCTGCTCTTCGATCACCTCGTGAGGCTTCATGCTCAAACACACCACATCAAGTTCCTTAAGATGCTTATGTGCATCCTCACCTGCAAGACCATGAAAGTTAGACAATAAATGAATTAATCTAAATTTTAAATCAAAGGTAACATGCTCAGCGAAATTCGGAAATGTTATGCATAATAATCTTTGAGTTAAATAGGGTGCAGCCAACTCCCTTAGAGTTCTTAGATTTTCCATCGTATCTTCGGATTCTGATTCCAATTTTTCTACCAAAGTTGAGTTTGCTTCCTTACGCAATCTCCGTAATGTTCTCTCAATCTCCAAATCAAGTTGCTCAATTTCTTTACGAGGAGATCTGGTCACTATCATGCACCAACACTAACAAACAATTCAAAATTAATAAGTAACAAAAAGAATGATTATAAACAAATATATTCATAAAACACCAACTAGAATTAAATACGAAAATTAAATTACCACACTCCCAGGCAATGACGTCAAAATTTGATAGCGCGTGTCGAGTGTACTAGGAAATTTACTTGACTCTGTACACAAAATGTTATAGCTATGGTGATTTCGGATCTAATCCACAGGGAATGTTTGGTTAATTTTCGTAACGAAATTAATTGATGCAAGGAAAATATAAAAAGGGGGATTTTGGATTTTTATCAATTTAGAAAATAAAATAAAAGCAAACTGTTGAAAACAAATTAAAATAAGTGATTGAAAATGATTAAACTGTCAAATATACGTAAGGTTCGATTTTAGGTTCAATCTTGGTCTAAACACGATCAAGCGTATTTCATCATCCTAACATCTTTACAACTCTCTTCGAACTATCGATATGAGACTAATAGAACGCTCTCCTAATCTTTGTTTTTCTTAGGTTTTGTTTAATCAATATACGATCATTAATTAAACCTAACTATCGAATAACCTAGGATACGATCTCTAGATTTAATTTGAGAATCGCATTACGATCTGAAAAATGATCAATAAAAGTTGTAACCTCACACATTCGGGTTATCTAACCAAAGTTATTTTGTTCCTAAATATATAGGATCATTAGATGCTACTCACAAACATCAAAAGTAATGATTACGGATTACATTCAATATTTTAGCAATAGGTTCAAAATAGAATAATCAAAATAACATATAAGATCATTCATCTCAAAACTCGATCAAATCAACACCAACAATACACCAATTCGAAAAGAAATTACAACCTTAAAATGATAAAAATAGCTTAACCGTGACTTGGTGTCGATATTCTCGTTGAACCGGCGTCAGGAAGCTAGCCTTCCATCTCTATTTTTATGCTCCAAGCGTCAATCCTCATCTCCATAGTTGCGTTAGTGGTGAAAAATGAAGAAAGAACCTAGCACCTCCACCTTTGTTCTCCGCTCCAGTCTCTATTTCTTGATTTAATTTTGGTCCACCTTTACTGTTCACCCCCTACTACTATTGTGCCTGCCTTCTTTTAAAAACCCGCATAGCATTTGCAATGAACGCAGACATTGTTTGTGTTTAACACAAATGTCTGCATTGGCATGAATTGTTTGCTTGTGTTTATGTTTCCACAAACTTTCATGCACTCCTTGATTCTATTTGCTACATCATTTTAATGTGTGTGTGTGTATCTCCTACAATGTTTCCTTCATTTATGATGTCATTTTTGCTTCTCTTCCAGCTGCCTCTTGTCTTCATTTAATTCCCATAAAACACGTTGCATGGGGCTGTCATATGCAATTTCCATGCGACTTCATCTTGATTTTCTTGTCTTTACTTGCTCTAATATTTATCACTTTTTTATTCCAAAAAGACAAGTGAATATGGAAATGGAAAAATGCCTTCAATGAACATGCTTTCAAGTCACTTTAGATCCTTTACTTCCGAAATATACCTAAAATCAAATATGAACTAAAGTAAGTATCCTAAGCATTTCTAAGGCATTAATCACTAAGTGTAGTATATCAAATGAATCAACATTAAACACATATCAACCATGTTGTGTGAAAGTGAACTACCTTATGGATACTGGGCAGAAGTAATATCTAAGGCTTGTTATGTACTCAACAGATGTCTTATAAGACCTATTCTAAAAAAGACCCCCTATGAGATGTGGAAAGGAAGAAAACCAAATGTTGCTTACTTTCAAGTTTTTTGTTGCAAGTGTTTCGTTCTAAACAATAGAAAAGACAACCTTGGAAAGTTCGATATGAGATCAGACGAAGCTATTTTTCTGGGCTACAGTATCGCCAGTAAAGGATTCAAAGTATATAATAAAAGAACAAAGAAGATAGAAGAATCGATATATATATGGTATTTGATGAAGCACTACCATCGACAACAACAATTGATTCAGATGATGAAAAGCATCTTTTGATTCCTAAAAATACATCAGAGAATCAAACTGCTCTAATAATACCCACAGAATTACAAAATCAAGAAGGCCCCTCTGAAGCTAGAACATAGTAGGCTCCTTCATCTTAGTAGTAGCCTAGCAACAAAAAACAACGAGAGAATGGAGAGGTTTTGATACACATCAATATATTCTTGGAGATCTCTCTGAAAGTCTAAGAACAAGATCATCATTTAAGAACAACTTTGTGGCTCTGATCTCACAAGTAGAACCAAAGACCATTGAAGAAGCCCTTACCGAAGAAAATTAGGTTTCAACCATGAAAGACGAACTAAATCAATTTGACAAAAACAAAGTCTGGAATCTAGTACCTTATCTTCAAAATAAGTCAATCATTGGGACATGGTGGGCATTTCGAAACAAACTTGAAGGAAATGGTAAGGTGGTAAGAAACAAAGCTAGACTTGTAACTCAATGTTATAATCAACAAGAAGGTATTGATTTTGATGAAACTTATGCACCCGTTGCTAGATTGGAATCGATTAGAATTTTACTTGTCTTTGCATGCTATAGAAACTTCAAGTTTTTCCAAATAGATGTTAAAAGTGCATTCTTAAATGGTTACATTAACGAAGAAGTATTTGTTAAGCAACCCAGGTTTTGAAGATAAAAATCATCTGAATTATGTGATGAAGTTAACCAAAGCTTTGTATGATTTAAAGTAGGCTCCTCAAGCATGGTATAAGAGGTTAAGTAACTTTATTCTTGAGAATAACTTTGAAAGAGGAAAGGTCAATAAAATCTCATTTATCAAGAGAAAGGAGAATGATTTACTCATAGTGCAAATATATGCTGATAACATAATATTTGGTGCTACTAATCCATCCTTCTGTGAAGAATTCTCAACATTAATGCAGGGGGAGTTTAAAATGAGCATGATGGGAGAATTATCATTCTTTCTTGGATTACAAATTAGAAAAACAAAAAATGGAATCTTCATCAACAAGACAAATACACAAAGGAACTCAACAAGAAATATCATTTTGAGAATGTCAAATTGATGGGTACTCCCATGTACACTGGAACTAAACTTGATAAAGACGGAGAAGGCAAAGCTACGGATGAGACAAAATATAGAGGAATGATTAGATCACTACCATATCTTACAAGCTCAAAACTAGACATTATGCTTAGTATGTGTCTTTGTGCATGATTTCAATCAAATCCAAAAGAAAGACACTTTCAAGCAGTCCAAAGAATCTTTCAATATTTCCACGGAACTATCGACTTTGGACTATGATATCCAAAAACTGATTCATTTGACATAGTAGGCTATTGTGATGCAGATTATGCAGGTGATAAAGTCAATCGAAAAAGCACAAGTGGTCACTATCAAAATTTTAAAATATGTCTATTATCTTGGTCTTACAAGAAGCAAAATTGCATAGCGCTTTCGACGATTGAAGAGGAATACATAGCAACTACTAGCTATTGTACTCAAATCTTATGGATGAAGCATTAATTATAGGATTTTTCTCTAAACTTTTCTCGTATTTCTATATTATATGATAATACGAGTGCTATAAATCTTTATAAAAACCCTATGCATCATTCTAGGACTAAGCATATAGAAATTAAACATCATTTTCTTAGAGATCATGTTTTAGAAGGAACCATTGATCTTTGCATGTTAATACTGAGAATCAAATCAAGTAGCTTACATTTTCACCAAGCCACTCTCTAAAGATAGATTTTGTGTATTAAGAAAAGAGCTTCGAATGTGCAAACTCTATGATATTATTTCTGCATGAATATTCTCTGCTACTTTTCTTTGCAGACTCCTTCTATTCTAATTCCTTAGAAACTCTATCTTAGTATAGTAGGCCTCTTCTAGTTTAGAAGGTCCCTTCGTGTTAGAAGGCTCCTCTTAGCGTAAAGGAGCAAGATTACACATGTCCTAAAACATAGGGAGTCATTAATGGCAACGTCTCAACTCTTTCAAAAATGCGTGTGCAGACTAATAAATCTAAGTACGCATTTGTCAGAAGATACGCAACTAATTACGCTTGCTCTTTTAGCCTATACGTCTACTCATCCTCTTACTTAGTATACCCTAAGCAAACTTCCCTCGCTTTCTCATCTCTGTCATTCTTATTGTCTCTGCGCCCTAACTCTCTGCATTACCTCCTATTTTCTGTCTCAAACTTCACCAAGCTTACTTACAATGGCAAGAACAAAATCAAAAAGACAGAAGAAATTTTTGGGCGAAACTTCTAGCCATGACGAAGCACCTCATCATGAACAAACCTTTACTTCTGATTCTGCATCTTTGTCTCCCATTATAGGTTCTCTAGACACCACTACTGAACCTGTTTATGTCTCCTCAAACATTCAAACTTTAGAAATACCTAATGAGGAGACCCTAGAAGATAGGAAAAGGAAGATTATTGCTATGTTGTCTCTAGATTATCCTGATTCCTCTTCAGATGGCAAAGAAGAAACAATCAAAAAAGAATATGCTTTTAATTCAGAAGAAGAAGAAGAAAGAGAAAAAGAAAAGAAAGAAGAAAGTGAAGAAGAAGAAGAGACTTTCAGTAAGGGGGAGTTACTGAAAAATGTGAGATTCCATTTACCTATTCTCTTCTTATCTACTTCTACTCCAAAAACTTCTAAAATTCTTAAACCTAGTCCCAAAGAGAAGAAAGTGCTTGAAGAGCACTGGGCAATAAATGATGATGGTTCTGATGAAGAAACTTCTAGGTTGGAAAGAAGACCACAGACCAGAGGAATTGTTACAACACAAGCTCCACAAAAAGAAACTATTGAAGTAGAAGAAACAGAAAAAATGAATTAAGAAAAAGAAAAAGGGAAGAGAAAAGATAAGGAAAAGAACCTATGGTTGAAGAAAACATTGAGGAACCCATCATCAGAGATGATCTACTTGTAGAACAGGACTTGTTTGAAGAAATCCCTAAAGTAAAAAGGTCCAAGAAACTCATGGTCCATAAGAAGGGAAAATTGTCATCACAAATAAAATCTTTTCAATCAATGGAAGCTGAAGCCCGCTATAAAATGTGGTACAAGAAGAGAAAAGTGGTTGTTGGATGCATTGTGCCTCCTCATATGTTCGATGATATTGGTATTCCTCTCTCTACTTTCTTTGTTTTTGTTGGGTGGGAGAACTTTTTGAATTTAGATGATACAATGTGCGACGAATTAGTCAGATGTTTTTACACACACATGCAAAAAGAAGAAATTGATAGAAAGATAACCATCATATTTTAGGTGCGGGAATGTGAAATCTTGATAATAGAAAATATATTGGGGAACATTTTGAACATAGCTCCTATAGGTAGGACTGACCTTCCTTGCCATAAGTGGGACATTTCTGATCTTAATTTGGGAAAGGTTGTAGACTTCATATATGTCTGCATATTGAGAATGTCCATGAAGGGAGACCCATGTGTAAAAATCTGGACCTACTGCCTAGATGCCTTGCATCAATATCGGCTATTTCAATTTTTCCAAGAGGTAGCTCAGTAGAAAGATGTAGTCTCCTAGATACCTATGTAGTATACAATCTACTAAAGAGCAACAAAATGAATCTCCCAGTGATGATTCTAAAGTTTATGGTTGGAAAAGGAAGCCACAAGAACACTATTGGAGGTTTACCTTATAGAATGTTGTTAACCAAGATCTTCGTATTTTTTGTCATTCCCTTTGATTAGAATTGGTGATCTTTTTTTCTTAAATATGTTCATAAAACAAATCGTAAGAGTTTATTTTTGATTATTTGTAAACAAGAGAATTAATCAAATGATTTGTTTTTATTTTTAAGAAATTAATAGGAGATAGGTTGTTAGAATTTGTTTAGAACCTCAATAAATTTTTTAAAAAATAAATTGAAACCTCATCCAATTTATTTATATCCTTGAGGGATAACGTTTGTGCCTAGACTTGGTAAAATTAATGATCTCAGTATGAGTTGACTGGGGTGGGTTTGGACTGGGTTTAATTTTTTAAAATTTTTTAAAGGTTTAACTAGACTTAGACTTAGGTTTTTTGATCTAACCCAATCCAAAGTTCAAATATATCATCGTAAAATGACTTCATTCTGAGTAAAAGGAAGTCATTCTTAAAATTTAAACTAAGAAAAAAGAAAATAATCTGTTTTGACCGATCTTGATTAGGTTTTAGACTACCTAAACCTAATCGAGTTTAGACTCGGTCGTGAGTCCCGGGCTCGATAGAGTTATAGACTAGACTCAAGTCCAATTAATGAATTTCTCAGTCTAAGCCCAGCTTAACTCATTGTCATTCCCTATATCTTTGTCTTAGCGATTAATTGTATGAAACAAAACAAAAATTAATCTTTTAACTAGAAATTAGGCTAATATTGTTAAATCTTATTTGATTTATTTGATAGTTTTATTGAATTGTTATAATTTAATTTAATAACATCCCTTTTTGTTATATTGTTTTATATAGAAATAAATCGACCTAATATTTATAAAAGCTTTAAAAAGTTAACTGAAGCCTTAAACATTCCTTTTTGATGAAAACATTTTGAACCCAACAACGTGGTAATAACAAACTATTATAAAATGTTGCAATGTAAACACGAATTTAAAAGTAAAAGTACAATTTAATTATTGATAGTTAACATACCAACATATATATATATATATATATATATATGCATTTCTTTACCGAGCTTGGACCATGTCTCCCGAACAATCTCAGTACATATGGGGCCTAGGCGTGCAACACTAATTAATCCAAGCCAACCCACATTTCTGATTAATGATGGATAATCATATTTCTTAGAGGTACTAAATACAACTCCATGAATGAGCAAAATGGAGGTTACATTAATAATAAAGATCTCTGGAGAAACCGCTAAGTAAGTAACTCAGTGCTCCATACAGGGAAATGAAAGCATCATTCGTTTGGATCCTCCCACATGTTCAATCTTTTTTTCACGGTTTCCCCAGAGATATTTATTATTAATTCAACCTCTATTTTGCTCATTCATGAAGTTGTATTTAGTACCTCTAAGAAATATGATTATCTGCCGTTAGTCAGAAATGTGGGTTGGCTTGGATTACTTAGTGTTGCGTGCCTAGGTGCCATATGTACTAAGATTGTTCAGGAGACATGGTCCAAGCCCGGTAAAGAAATGCAAATTTATTAGATATATATATATATATATATATATATCAATAAAAAAAGAGAAAATGGCAACTACATGAAACACTTGCTTCTACGAATCGATTCCTGAGGTTTTGGATCAAATGACAAAACGAATGGGAGCACAACATCTCGTTGAAAAGCATGAGACACAGCATGAAACCCTTTCGAATAGTGCTAATTTGAGATATATATATTTGTGTATATATACGTATATATATATAGTATTATTAAAGAAAAAGAGAAAATAATAACATCATTTTTAATTAAGAACAATTTCAAGTTCAAAGTTGTTATGAAAAAATATATAATATGCAATGAAAATCATACATGAAATCTTATTTTTATTTAGCTTGAGTTTATCTTTTTGTTTTTTATTTATGTGAGAATATAAACTTCCATATATTTTTAATATAAATACATACAAAATCATACTCAAATAATTCCAAATTAATATGATACTAATATGACGAATTAACACTTGAAAGAAAATAAGGTTTATAAATTTAAAAATATTATTTGTAGTATATATAATTTATCGTTGTAATTGATAATTACTTTTTATCAATTCAACCTCCTTCTCTAAGTAGTTTCTTAAATTAACAAATTAAAAACTACTAGAAAGCAAAAACAAATATGAATCAACTAGGGTGGAGCAAGAGGAGGCCATGAGGGGATGTAACATAGTAACTTTGTAGAAGTAAATGTTGATTAATGAGATACATTACTCAATCGTATATTACAATAAAGATATTTCTGAAAAGATCGAAATTTCTATGTATATTTATTTGTGTGGGTGCTTAAAGGTTTGATTATAATTTGAGGTTAAAAGAGCACTTAAACTCTAACGTTTAGATCAAAATACAACTTGAACTTTAATGTTTTGACATGTTCAAAATAGACTTTAACATTTACATAACATTTAAAATAGACCTTAAATAGATGAAAAATCTAACATAGTTAACTTTCAGTTAAATGTTATGTCAATTTGGACATGACATTTTTTAATATCGACTAAATCTTAGGTCACTCAATTAGATTTAATCTAATTACCAATTAAAAAAATTTAATTGCTTATAATTATCTTGGCATGGGTTATATGTTGTGATCACGGGTTGGAGCAATAAGGAATTTAGGGTTCTAATCTTTTTTGTTATTTGTGTAGGTAATGACAATCATCGAGGAAGATGTTGTGATTAGTGGTTGTAATCTAAAGTCAATGATGTTATGTGTTATGTTTTGGGACCTCTTATGTTACATAAATTTGTGGTGATAATGAGAGGTGAACGTAATTTGAGAATAGGTGCTTTTGATACAAATGAGAACAGCGCAACAGAAAAAGGGAAAGAGAGAGAGAGAGAAGAAACACAAAAGAGAGAATTTGAGAAGACAACTGCATTATGTTATAGCCTAGCGATATAGCCGTTAGTGTTTGATTATATGCACGTAATAGCAAGAGATATAATGTATGCTGGAACACAATTACATCTCTAGAGTCTTATTTATACGTTGCATAATACAACTATTCATGCGTCACCATTTAAGTCGTCCTGTTCATTGCTTCTCACATCTGTTTCATCTTTTGCATTTTCTCTGTATCAATTCCCTTCCCCTTAACTTCTTTGTCCACCAAATTAATGTCTGGAAATTGTTTCTGCAATTCAAACAAGT
This sequence comes from Erythroxylum tenue, assembly GCA_027568955.1. Lineage (NCBI taxonomy): Eukaryota > Viridiplantae > Streptophyta > Magnoliopsida > Malpighiales > Erythroxylaceae > Erythroxylum > Erythroxylum tenue. The sequence goes on from JAOSBM010000006.1 coordinate 9,883,546, forward strand.
ATTCCCATGTTGCATTCGACTTTTCCCCTTCCGACCACTGTACTAATACTTAAGTAACAACACGATTATTCTTCTTTACCAATCTTCTTCACAAAATTGCCACTGGAATGTGTTCAATAGGGGTTAGGAAGTCTAGTAACGACCCAGAAATTCTACCTTGAACTCCATACGCCTTTTTTTAGATCTCCTTTAGGGTGATTGCTATTTTTATGGTTGTAGCTTCAAAAGAACCATTTCATCTACATCAAATTCTTTGTCTGATCTCCTTGCATCCGCGTATTGCTTCATAGGATTTTGTGCTCTTTGTAAGTGGAATTTCGTTACATTAATCCTTGCTTCCTGACTCTTAAGGACTTGATCCACTTCCCATAGTTTAGAATCCCCTGCTATATAAGGTGTATAAACTGATGATGAATATCTATACAACACTTTAAATGGTGTAGAATTAATAGTCGAATGATACATGGTGTTATATCACCACTCTGTTAGAGGAATCCATTCACTCCATTTCCATGGTGACTCGCAGTAGAAGCAAGATAAGTAGGTCTCGAAGATTTTGTTTACTGCTTCTGTCTGACCATCTGATTGTAGATGATAAGCAATTGAATGCTTCAAACTTACTCTTGTAGTCATAACAATTTCTGCCAGAATTTACTCAAAAAGTAGGATCCCTGTCGCTAATTATTAATTGTGGAGTTCCATATAACTTGAACACCTAACTGAAAAACAATTATGCAATGTCATTAGCAGAATATGGGTGCTTCAACAAAATAAAATGAGCATATTTTGTGAATTTGTCGATAACCACCAAGATAACTGATTTCCCTTTTGAAACCGGCAACCCTTTTATAAAATCAACACTAATCTCCCTCCAACTTCCTTCAGGAATTTAATTGGTTGTTACAGTCCCGAATAGACTGCATTGTCGTATTTATTTTCCTAACATGCTCTGCAATTCTGAACATAAACTCGAACATCTTTGATTAATCCCTTCTAATGGAACATGTTCAGTAATTTTTTGTGGTCGGCATTACACCTGCATGACCGCCCACAGCATCATCGTGACTAATATTAATTATTTGTTCCCTGAATGCCTTGTTAGCTCTTACCACCAGCCGACCTTTCCACCTTAACAATCCTCCCTTCCATTCATAAGCAGTCGATTTTAGAGTTCCATACTCTAACCTTTTGATGACGTCCTGGTTTGACTGATCTTCCACCCAACTTCTTTTAATATCTTCTAATAGTCCTCCATGCAATTGTGTTACAGATAGGATCCATAGCTTTGCACTAAAGATTCGTGAGAGAGCATCTGCAACTGCGTTTTCTTTACCACTCCTATATTGAACTTCGAAGTCATAACCTAGTAACTTGGGTAACCATGACTGCTATAGAGGAGTGTATAGGTGTTGCTCTAGCAAATACTTTAGACTTCATTGATCTGTTTTAACCATGAAGGGTTTACAACTCAAGTATTGGTGACAATATTTGATAGCTTTAATTATGGCCAAGAATTCTTTCTTATGTTGGACCAATGGTGGTTGACAAATTTAATTCCACTTAAGTTTTGATAATAATAAAATGTATAGAATTGGTAA
>JAOSBM010000006.1:9890017-9912527 GCA_027568955.1 Erythroxylum tenue
AACAATAACAACAACAACAATAAGAATAATAAGAATAATAAGTTTAAAATTTATAATAATAATAATAATAATAATAACAACAACAATAATAAATAATAATAATAAGTTTAAAATTGATAAATAATAATAATAATAATAATAATAATAATAACACAAAGCATGGGCGGGTTCGTGGGGCGGGTACGGGGATGACATACCCGCCCTATACCCACCCCGTTGCTATCCCTAAATGTTGTCGAAGGCTTGAAGGAGCTAATGGTGGCAACACAAATGAAGATGGTGGCGGCAACAAATAAGATTTCAATTGTTTCGATAGAAGTTATTAACACTTAATTAACTTAATAACAAATTAATTAATTTAATTATTCAGTACTTAATTAACTTAATAATAATTTAATTAATTTAATATATAAATACATTTTATAAAATAACGGAGAAGTGGGTCTTATATGTCAAGTATTATATATTTCATACAATGAATCCCCTTATCACGTATTGAGAGACTCATATTTAAGATAAATTTTTTTAAAAAATTACCTAGTATTTAACTTATAAGAAGTTACTTCTGTCAAATTTTTCTGTTTATTTAGAAAGTTTGTAAACATTAAGGTTTATTTTAAATGGGTCACGTTAAGGCTCAAATTGTATTCTAATATAAATGTTTTGGTTAAAGTCCTCTTTTAACGTATAGTTAGATTATAAGACTAGTAAATACATATAACTAACTAAATTTCATATTTGACTCACCTTAACAATTTTGGTGAGACATAAATTTACACTTGAATGAATTAGGTATTCCTAATACAAACTCTATATGAGTCTATACAATTGATGTTTTATAATTTTCCTTAATTACATTTCATAACTATTATTTTAATAATCTTTATAGTATTATAATACATATTAACTAAATTATTTTTTACATATTATAAATTATTTGTTATTTATAAAGATAATGTAGATAATATTAATTTTGATAATCGTAAAAATTATTAAAATGATTTTTGTTTTTTTTTACTATTATAATTCAAAAACACTTTTTTGGGTAATTCTAAATTTTTATATTTTGTAAATTCAAGCTTTATTAGGAAGTTAAATCTTTATTCAAATTTAAAATTTGAATTATAATTTTGGGTAATTAATAATATGTTGAATGACTAGATATGTGTTACATAAATATGAACAAAGCAGAACTATAAAGAATTTAATTCCACAATAGAAGTTGTAGATGACTCTTCGTCAGCCTGCCCAAACTCCAAACCAGCAAGAAAAGGGTCACCCAAAATCCATTTTCTTTTCAATTTTTATTAGTTTTATACGAAAAAATATTCCCTCCACAGCTCTAAACCCCGTCGCGTGAGCAGTGATCTTTTTCCCTCTTCACATTTTATCCCTAACCAACAGAAAAAGTTAGATCTTATCAAACAATCACATCATTTTTGGTTCGGACTGAACAGAGAGTGAGTTCTTTTTTTTTTCTTTTTTCTTTTCATGTAATTTTCCCCTTTTGTCTCGGTGGGACTTCAACATCTCTGTCCCGAAGTCAGGCGTCTCGTGTTCTTCTTCTCTTGACGCTTCTCCGTTTGAGGATCAGGTAACTCCTTTACTGTTGCTTTCTTTTTTTAATTATTTTCCGATTTGATATATTTTTTTTATATATAAATGATCTCGTCTTCTTGCTTCTTTCTTGTGCTATTTAGCTTCTAATTTCCATTTGGATTTTACTTGTATCTTTCTCTAGGGGTCTTATTTTCTTCTAAAATTGTTTCCAGCTCTTTATCCCTCTTTCAGCCATTCGTTGTTGCCTTGTTTGGAGATTACTTTTGATCTTCTAATCTCCCTTTATCATGAATAGGACCTGCATTTGAAACTAATGTAATCTTTTATGCAACTGGAACTAGTTTTTTGCTTAGGTTTTTTCAGCTGCGACTTCCCTTCGTTTATAATGTAGTTGTGGGTTTTAGGTGTTTAAATGTTGTAAATTGCAGGGTGTGGCCTCAGTTAATTCAACTTAAATTTCTGGTTAGTTCGAGATGAAGCTTCCGGTAACAAGTGGAAGTTTGGTGTTTTTCCATCCCCTTGATTGTGAAACGGCCAATTTTGGTTTCAAACTCTTAGGAATTTTTGAAGGATTGTTTCATTTAGGAACTTATCGCATTATGGAAATGATTGATTTTGGAACACCGTTGTATTGATGCTTGCAGAGAAGGTCGGTGATCAAAATGAGCCGACCAGCTACGCGCAGCAAAAATAAAAGGAAGCAAGCAGATGATGTCGATGCCACTTCTGAAATACTGAGGTACTAGGAACTTGTCTTTCTGTAGGTTGTGATATTGGCGTATTTGGTTACATGAGATGTTACTTCTTCTTTCCTAATTCTTTTTCTTTTGAATTGACCTTTGTATAGGAAAATTCATGCATCCGGTGAAATAACTAAAGATGATATAAATCAGCTATACATGATCTCAAAACCTGTTTGTCAAGGTTGCCGTGTGAATACTAAAGATAATCCCAACTGTTTTTGTGGGCTGGTACCACCACCCAATGGGAGTCGTAAATCTGGATTATGGCAGAAAATGTCGGATATTCTACAGTCATTTGGTCCAGACCCATCGAAGGACCTTCGAGCTTCTGATGACTCACCTGCGGGCCTCACAAACCTTGGAGCAACTTGTTATGCTAACAGTATACTCCAATTTCTATACATGAATAGATCATTCCGAGAAGGTGTTTTTTCTGTTGAACCTGGTGTCTTAAAGCAACAACCTGTTTTGGATCAGCTTGCACGACTTTTTGCACAGTTGCACGCTAGTAAATTGGCTTTTATTGATTCAGCTCCATTTATAAAAACACTTGAGTTAGATAATGGCGTTCAGCAGGATAGTCACGAGTTCCTAACCTTACTTCTTTCATTGCTTGAACACTGTTTGAGCCATTCTACCATACCAAAAGCTAGAAGAATTGTTCAGGATCTTTTCCGTGGGAACGTATCGCATGTAACTACGTAAGATGAAGGCTGACCTCTGATTTTGTGTTTTCATTATTTTGCATTGGATTGTTGTTGTCTCCTAAGCTTTTGTTTTTTTTTAAAACTCTGCACTCCCCTCATAGTGTTGTTTGTTACTTTTTATTGATGCAGTAATTAGGTCAGTGTTCCTTCTCAGTGAATGGGGAAGCACATAATTGGACTGTGATTAAATTTTGAGCATGAAATGTATCTACTACGTATAATAATTGGACAGGGGCAAACAATTGTAACTATGTTTCATAAACCAGCTTTTCAAGCTGCTAATCTTGTAGTTGCATGTTACTTAGGTGTATCAACCATTTATGGATTCAAATATGTCTGTTTAGTTACCTAAATTTCTTTCTGTAAATTTATGCAAATCTCTCTTTATATTATTGCTATTTGCTGACAGAATTTTTATTTCAGCTATTGAATAAATATGCTTGTCTATTCAGTGAACAAACTTTCTCTCTGTAAAAATTTGCTTCTTTTTTTTGTAAATTTTCATCTCCGCAATTTGAAACTGCTCATGGTTTGTTGTAGGCTTAAGAACTCCCCACACTGCTGTTACTTTGTGTTAGTTTGCTGCCCATTCACTTATTCATTTGTTTCATAGTTCACCAGTGTAACTTTGGATATTGTATGTAACTGATTACTTATAGTCGGTAAGTATTTTCATTTGTTTCTTTGTCTCTATTGTTTATAATGTAGTGAAAGTCTTATTTGACCATTCGGTTTATATTGTGCATGCAGCTGTTCAAAATGTGGAAGAGATTCTGAAGCATCTTCAAAGATGGAAGACTTCTATGAATTGGAATTGAATGTCAAAGGCTTCAAAACGTTAGAAGAGAGTTTGGATGATTACTTTAGTGTGGAAGAACTTCATGGAGAGAATCAATATTTCTGTGAATCTTGTAAAACCAGAGTTGATGCTAATCGCAGTATCAAGCTCCGGACTCTGCCTGTCGTCCTTACTTTTCAGCTGAAGCGTTGTGTTTTCCTTCCAAAGGTACACTATCTTGTGCTTAGGGGCATATCTTTTGTTTGTTATAGCAAAATTGTTTTTTGCATCCCTATTCTCTTGCACTTAATTGGAGCTGTTTAATTATCAAACTTATTTATTAGTGAAGCATAGGAATGTAGGGAGTGTCTATAGTGATCAGTTTAGCTATTTGTTTCATTTTCTGTGATTGGATACAAAGTGCTTCAGTCTTATGTTAAATTAGTGGGTATGCTGGAGAAGATAATGATGGTTGACCGTTGTGTTTAATTTTTCTGATTGGCAAGTTCTTGCAAAAGCATACATTATTTCTTCCTGTGGATAATATATTTAAATGCAAATAAATAGGTTTGTGCTAAAATGTGTTTCCATGCTTGAGAGCAATTTTATTGTTTTATTTTTTTTCTGGATTTAGATGCCAAAACTAATTCTTTTCTAGTCCAACAGTTATACTAGCTATAATGCAAAAATATTTCTGCAATTGGTGGTCAAATTTTTAAGGATATGTTTGTTTGTTCATCTGTCAGTAGACTACAACAAAGAAGAAAATCACGTCCTCCTTTTGTTTCCCTGGAGAATTGGACATTGGGCGCAGGCTATTTGAACCATCACAGATAGACTGGACTTATGACTTGTCAGCTGTGTTAATTCACAAGGGAACTGCTGTAAACAGTGGCCATTACATTGCTCATATTAAGGATGAGAATACAGGGCAGTGGTGGGAATTTGATGATGAGCATGTCTCAAATTTAGGTTATCACCCATTTGGAGAAGGCTCTTCTGGTAAAGATGTGCCAAGCGAGACTAGTCCATTACAAACTAGTGCAGAAGGAGCAAATGCCAATTGTGTTCAACCTCAGACTTCAGAGTCTAGTGTTGGTGGATATGGAGCTCGATTTTCATCTATTGATGCATACATGTTAATGTATAATCTTAGGTGTAATAGGAAGAATGATGAGAATAGATATATTGCTGGTGCTGTAGATAGTGTTGAAGGGCGTGATGGCTGTTCAAGTAATGGCATTTCTCTCCCACCACATATATTTGGGGACATAAAAGAGTTGAATGCATCATATCTTAGTGCTTGTGAAGAGTACAAATTGAAGAAGGAGAGTCAGATGAATCAGATTATAGAGCGGAAACAAGAAGTGCGATCAATTCTTTCAGAATCTCCAGTTCGATTGGATGATGAACCATTTTATTGGGTTTCTACAGACTGGCTTCGTGAGTGGGCTGACAACGTTACCCTGCCGTAAGATAAATTTTATACGAAGCAGTCATATGTGTATGAAATCAATTATATGGCCTGGCTTGTCTATGAATTGTTTCAATATTCTGCTTCATTTTGCTAAAACACATATGGAGTCAACATTTGTAGATCCTTTTCATTTTGATCTTAGTTTGCAGCTGTTACTTGCATTTTTGCTTTACTAGTTTAAGGCCAGTGAATAGCTTCCAAAGCTACATTTAGTTTATTTAATTTGATGCAGTATTCTAGACAATTCTCCTATTCAATGCATTCATGGAAAAGTTCCCATATCGAAGGTTGGGTTTATGAAGCGTTTGTCTGCTGAAGCCTGGACAAAATTGATATCCAAGGTATCCTCATGGCTAACTTGTCTCACTTTCTTAGGGTTCATGGTCCCAATTGTTAAAGGCATCTAATACATTCTAGTATGACTATTGCGAGATCATTAGTGCAACAGTTGTTTCATTGAGTGACATTGTTAAAGAATCCTTTTACCTTTTTTAGTTCAGTTGTTTGTTCATCATCTTCCTTCTCTTGTTGTCATTCTCCTTGTTCCCCTAATAGGATAATGTTTTTCTAATTGTAGTTTCTTTTTGCCCCTGTCATTGAAAGCCCCAAGAATTTCAATTGTGTTGCTTTGCTATAATTTTTTTAATATCTTGTGTCAAATATTGGTAATAATTTTCAGCATAATGGAGGGCCAATACTGAGCAATGATGACTGTTGTATGGCTTGCCTCATTGATCGTGCAAAATTTGTGGTCTGTGCCGATAGCTATCGGGATCGGAGAAATTTGATGAGAGATCTTGCAAGTGATGTGCTTTTGGGTAACTGTTCAGATGGATCATACTATGTATCTAAGACATGGTATGAATGCAAACCCTTCTCCTTTCATGATTTCTCCCGTATTACTTTCTTGGTTGTTATAGATGGTTTATAAGTGTTAAGAGTATCTCATATTGACTAAACATGACAGTGTTAAAGGAGACTAGTTTTAGTCATTTTGACAATGACTGACCCAAGCCCAATTATTGTTAATGGGCTCTATACTCTACCCATATTAAAAATTCTCCAGTTGTCACTTCAAATAAACACAGCGATAATCGGACCAAGCCGCTGGGATTGGACATCCAGAAGGACAACCGAGAGCGAATACATATAGGGATAATTTTTGTATATTATTTCTCATAAATGACAGAAATACATATAGGGAAGATAAGCAATAGTTCTGCTATTCAATCTCTTGGTTATTGCCTAGAAAGAAGTAAATAAGATTCCATGAAAATAGGGACCAAAAAATGAAACGATAAAATGATATTTTTAGGAAATAAACTATTGAGCAAATAAGGAAACAAATAAAGTAATAAAACCGAAAATATTATTCCAACACTCCCCCTCAAGCTGGTGAATAGATGTTGGTCATTCCCAGCTTGCTTATCTCCTCAAATCTGACTCTAGTATGTGCTTTTGTGAAAACGTCTCAACTTGTTTGCTAGTTGGAATGTGAGCTAGATCAATCAAACCAGAATCTACTTTCTCCTTTATGAAATGACGATCTATCTCCACTTGTTTACTTTTATCATGATAGATAGGATTCTTTGCAATCCCAATAGTTGCTAGGTTGTCACACCACACCCTCATCTGAGGCTCCACTTTGATCTGAAGTTCTACCAAGAGTCTTTTAAGCCATATTCTTTTACAAATTCCCAATGCTAGTGATCTATACTCAGCCTCTACACTGCTTCTGGCAACCAATGGTTGTTTTTTACTTCTCCAAGTTACCAAGTTGTCCCACACAAAGGTACAATAACTTGTTGTAGACCTCCTATCAGTCAATGATCTAGCCGAATCAACATTTGTGAATACTTCAATACTCCTTGTCTCACTTTTCTTGAAGAATAATCCTTTTCTAGGAGTCATTTTCAAATACTTCAAGATTTTGAGTATTGCATCCATATGTTCCTATTGAGGGTTGCTCATAAACTAACTAACCACACACATAGGAAAACTAATGTCTAGTTGAGAGTGAGACAAATAGATCAGTTTTCCAACTAATCTTTGATATCTCCCTGTATCTACTGGTGTGCCTTCTTCTTTAAGATTTAATTTATTAGTTGATTCCGTGGGTGTCTCAGCAGGCTTTGACCCCATCATCCCAGTTTCCTGTAAAAGGTCAAGTGTATACTTCCTTTGGGACATTGAAATGCCCTTACTAGATCTAGCCACCTCTATCCCCAAAAAGTATATCAAATAGCCCATATCCTTAACTTCGAATTCTCGAGCCAAAGCACCTTTTAGCTCCTTTATGCCTTCCCAATCATCACCTATAATAACAATATCATCAACATAAACTATAAGAATAGTCATTTTACCACTAGTTAGCTGTCGAACAAACAAGGTGTGATCAGTTTGACATTGGTAGTAGCCAAGTTTCTTTATTGCCTTTGCAAATCTATCAAACCAGGCCCGAGGTGATTGTTTCAGGCCATAGAGTGATTTTTCTGAGCTTGCATACCCTATGAGGATGTGTAGCTTCTTCTAGTCCTGAAGGTATTTTCATGTATGCCTCTTCTTCAAGATCACCATTGAGGAAGGCATTTTTTACATCTAACTGATATAATGGCCAATTAAGAATTGCAGCTAGTGATAATAGAATCTTAATAGTATTGAGTTTGGCTATAGGCGCAAAAGTCTCCTGGTAGTTAATCCCATATGTCTGTGTGAAACCTCTAGCTACAAGTCTTACTTTGTTTTTCCCTGTGGTAAATCTGTTACTACCTAGGTCTGGTTCTTCTTGAGTGCATTCAGCTCATCATCTATAGCTTCTCTTCACTTAGGATCCTTCACTGCGTCTTGGAAATTTTCAGGTAATTTTTCAGTAGATAATTGTGTCATAAAAGCCTTAAAATGTGGTGATAACCTGTTATAAGAAACAAATGCTTTGTACAAGATCTTACTCCCTTCCTTAGAGCTATTGGCCATCTTAACTCTTGAGAATTTGCAGTAGGCTTTGATTCCTGGCCTTGCTCGGGAAGTGTGATGGATTTTTCTTGTTCTGCTTCACATCTTGCCTACTGTTTGCCTTTCCTCCTTGAGTAAAACTGTGGTTGCACCTTAGGATTTTTGTCTTCCTGTCTATCCACCCTAATTTTAGTATCCTTCTATTCATCACATTCATTGTTTTCTATGCAATTCTGATCAAGTTTGTGACTGGAATCGGCTATATTAGTAGCTTCAATGGGAATTGTGTTGTTAGGATTTGGTATCTCAGGTCTAGTGTTATCAAAATTGTGTGTTTCAGAGATGGTTTCATGAGAATCAGGTCTGGTTTGATCAGGAGTAGGCAAAATAGAGGTGTTTTTAGGAGAATCAGAGTCCCTTATAGGTCTGGTTGAGTCATGGCTAGGTGCGGAAGGTAGAATTTCTTAGTGTAGTGTGTCCGGTGAGCCATCACTTCCTAAAAAGAAGCATTCACTCTCACAACTCTCCCCCTGACTTAGTATTTTTGGATAATAGGCTTGCGTTTCAAAAAAGGTCACATCCAAAGTAACAAAATAAAGCTTTAGAGTAGGAGAGAAACACTTGTAACCTTTTTTAGTAGAAGAATAACGCAAGAAAATACACTTATGGGCCCTAGGTTCAAGTCTGCCACAATGGTAATTATGCACAAATACAACACATCCCAAAATCTTTTGAGGTAGAGTATTAACAAAGGGAACCGAGGGATAAATCTCAGGCAATTTTTGTAACGGTGTATGAAAACCCAAAACTTTTGATTGCATTCTATTTATTAAATAAGTAGAAGTGAGAATAGCATCCCCCCAAAAATGATTTGGAACATTTGTTGTGAGCATAATAGATCTAGCAACCTCAAGTAAGTGTCTATTTTTTCTTTTTGAAACACCATTCTGATGTGGTGTCTTAGCATATGAGGTCTGATGTATAATACCATTGCTGGTTAAAAATTAATGCAAGGATTGAGTTAGATATTTTTTACCATTATCACTTTGTAAAATCTGGATTTTTGTGTGAAATTGGTTTAGTATAAAGGAATAAAATTCCTTAAATACTTGAAAAATTTCTGCCTTTTCTTTCAGAAGTTATACCCAAGTCAATCTTGTATGATTATCAATAAAGGTTACAATCCATTTAACATTGTTTTTGGTTTTGACCCTTGATGGCCTCCAAACATCACTATGAATGATGGAAAAAGGCTTAGTGGGTTCATAGGCTCGGGTTGTATAAGAATTTTTGGTGTGTTTAAAGCGTTGATAGAATTCATACTGAAAAGAAATTTCCTTTTTAGTGAAAAAAGTTGGATATAATTGCATTATGTAAGATAAACTAGGGTGGCCTAACCTATAGTGCCTAAGTGCAATTTCTTCATTGGAAGATAAAATAGCATGAGCTTTATTCCTTCTTGAGTTGCAAATCTAATATAATCCATCAAACTCCCTAACACTGCCAATCCCCTTCCCTGACTCCAAATCCTGGAAAACACAACCATCAGCACCAAAATTAGTTATGCAATTATGTTCTTTAGTAATCCTTTTCTCAGATAATAAATTACATTCCAAGCCAGGCATATAATGAACACCACTTAAGATTAATTTATCAACAATTATAATAGTCCCAATCCCCTGAACTTTTAGAGCCTGTCCATTAGCTACCTTAACAATACTATGAACAGGATGAGGTTGTACATCAACAAGCAATGACTTATCACAAGTCATATGATCATTAGCCCCTGAATCAACAATCCAAAGACCACAATTTGGGGTTTGAACCCCTAAAGCAGTACCAATATTGCCTGTTTGGACCATGTTAATTGTGTATACAACCATTTCAGCCTTCAAATCATACTTGCTAAGAATTTTCCTTAACAATTCAACTTCTTCTTTGCTCACTAGTATGTTATCTCTCTCGATCTTGGCAACAGTAGCTATGTAGCTTTTGTTCTCAGCCTTTGATCTGTTTTTCTGATTTGGAGGTTTCCCGTGAATCTTCCAATATGTGTCCTTGGTATGTCCACCTTTTTGACAATGGTCACTTCAAGACTTACCCTGTTTTCTCTTAGATTCTGGCCCATTTGTTCCTTTGATAGCCATGACTGAAAATTCAGAGGAATTTTTATTGCTTGGAGTGTCTTGCATCAGCAGCTTTCTACTCTTTTCACATTTCGCCAAATTGACTGCCTCCATAATGGTTGGTAGTGGTCAGGTTGCCATGATTCTTCCATGAACCTCCTCGTAAATAGAGTTTAGTCCCAAAAGAAATTCATACACTCGTTCTCTTTCTACAATTTTGTTGTAGCATGCCATATCTTCACTGCAAGCCCATTGGTGTGGGTCATATAGGTCCAATTGTTGCCACAAATTTTCCAACGTGGTGTAATAACAAGTGTCTGATTTCTCACTTTGCTTAGATTCCCTTAGAATTCCTTTGATCTGTAATAGAGCAGCGGTATTTTCTTTAGTGGCATACGTCATTTTGGCATTCTCCCATATCTCTTTTGCAGAGGTTGCAAGGACAAACTACTCACCAACTTCGAGAGTCATGGAATTAACCAACCAGCTCATTACCTGGTTGTTTTTGGTCATCCACGCCTCATACGGTTGTCAGATATTTCTCCTTCCCTCTCCCTCTTATGAACATAAGCATGCTGCGGGACCACTATAAATAGTTGTTCCCATTCAGCCGATGGTTGGTTACCACTGAATGTTGCGTGTTAATGTTGTTCTGAGAAGAGGACGAGCTTCTTGTGCCGATAATGGTGTTTGGCGTTTCTGGGATCGATCCTAGTGGAGCGTTGCCTAACGAGCCAGTGGCAGAATTTTCCCCTGACTTGACATGCCACACTCTTATTGTCCCAAATGAAACCATCCTCTTCTGCGTTTGGTCCGGATTATTAATTTCCCGGTTGTTTGTCTGGATGTCCAATCCCAACGGCTCGGTCCGGTTACCATTGCGTTTATTTCGAGTGACAACTAGATGTTTAGTCCCAGTTGCACCTGCTAGTTGTCACTTGAGGGGGAGTTTTAGAGTATCTCATATTGACTAAACATGAAAATGTTAAAGGGGATTAGTTCTAATCATTTTGGTAATGGTTGACCCAAATCCAATTTTTATTAATGGGCTCTATACTCTACCCGTGTTAAAAATTCTAATATTAAGCTTTGCTTGGAAGTTAAGTGATCATGAGAAGAACATATTGTTTTAGATGAACTGCTTTTAATGATGTTGTTCTCTGTGCTTTGGTTTGAGCTCACTATCTTTTATCCAGTATCCATCTTGCATACGTCTGTTGAGTTGCTTTTGTTTGAGAATATATTTAAGGCCTGAAGTTGTGAAATAATTTGTGTTTGGACGTTCCTTTGTATCTGAAGGAACTTTTTTGTTTTTTGTGGGAGGCTAATTACACTAGGTTCTTATTGTAGGTTACAACAGTGGGTTAGAAGAAAAAGCATTGACGCTCCAAGTGAAGCTGACGCTGGACCAACAGCTTCAATTAGGTGTCCTCACGGGCAGCTGCTGCCTGAGCAAGCACCTGGTGCAAAGCGAGTGCTTGTTCCTGAAAACCTCTGGCTCTTCTTTTATGAGGATGCCATTGCTGTGAAGCCTGATGAACCTTTGGGTTGTACAACTTTTCGTTCAGATTTTGAGCAGTGTCCCCAATGCAGTGATGAACTTTCTGAAGTTGCATCATTAGAGGATTCTTTAAGGTCATTTGCATTTTTGTTAGAAGTTGCAGAACCTATTAAGATATTGAATTTTTACTTATCAAGAGGAAAAAAGTTTTTTATTCCTTTCTCCACATTGCAGAGCAGTAAAGCTAAAACATCGGCAGAATCATGAAAAATTGGCTACAGGGAAAAACATTCCCTTATCTTTGGACTGCAAGTATTACTTGGTTCCTTCTTCATGGCTCACGATATGGAGAAATTACGTAAATGCCAGTGGCAAGAATGTTTCTTCATCATTGCAACCTGAAACACTAGATATGATAATTGACTCACTGAAATGTGAAAAGGTGAATTGCAACTTCTGGAACGTTCTTCCACCACAATCGTAATAATTCTGAAAACTCTTTTTTATTTATTTTTTGACCGAAAGGCAGCAAGTTGTTTGAGTGTAGAATAGGTGGGTTTGATATTCATTCTCAATGTTTCATGTGATATTTGTTGATAATCTCTTTTGAAAGTAGGCTTTTTGTGAAGGTTTGATGAAATTTGTAACTAGTACAAGGCAAAGGACTCATGCCTCTAGATTTATCCTAGAATCATCCTAATCAGGATATAATACTTTTTCTGGGTGTTTATTCTGTTTTTTAATTATTATTTTCACCATTTCTTGATCCTAGTAACATATTTTAAATTTTCTGTTCTTTTGTTGCTTATTATGTTTCTTGGATCAGCATCTACAGCTCCTAGAGAGGCCTCCAGATCTGGTTTACAAGCGTGGCATGCTTTTCCAGAAGAATTCTCTGGTGAGTATTATTACTGAGTTAATACATTTGGTGATGGAGAATGAGATTAGTTTACGTATTTATGGGTAGTAGTTATGTGTCTTTGTTAATTTCCATAGTGATTTTGGGGTTGTTTTATTTAATAGTCAGTTCTATTCTATTTTATGTGTTTGTCGGTCTCCTTAATAGGGGCTGGATTAGTATTGATGTAGGACAAATAGAAGTATTATTAACTAGTAGCTAAAAATAACAAAATTAGGAAATATGACTGATATTAGGTTGTTGGAATATCAAGTTTCAAGGTTGGATTTTGGCTAGGAATGCTGAAATTTTAGATTTTGTATAGCTGGAATTTTAAGATTTGATTACTGGAAATTTTGGCTCTATACTGGAAGTTGGGATTTTGGTCGCTGGAATTTTGTGGTGAACACAAAGAGTGAAAGGTAGGAAACTAGGAATCACTCCTAAGATTTAAGAATCACTCTTAGAAGAAGCATCACACCTTCTAGTTGAAAACTCAAGTTTGTAAAAAAATTCAGATTGCTTATTCTTGATGAAGAGTTTAATACACATATGGGAAAAGGATCTTAATTTAAATCCTATTACAATAGAAATTCTGTAAGTCCTATACAACTAGGATGACATATCTAAAATAGAATAACATATACTACTTCAAATCTAATAAGGAATCCTAACACAATCTAAATTTCAGCCTACTTTGATGTCAATTAATACTTTTATATATTTCTGGTTTATGGAGGGAAATAAATAAGAAAGTTTTGCGCAAGTTCAGCTTTGGAAAATGTGATGCTTTCTTTTAGGATTGATTTGTAAAGCCCATGAGTGGTTTCTAGGAACTTATTGGTATGATACTAGTACTTTCCTTGGAGTGATTCCTAGTTCTTGTTACAAACCCTAGGAGTAATTCCTAAACTTATCTTCTTTTTTCATTTCTCAACCCTGAATTCTAGCAACCATCTATTTCAAGTGCAGCAGATCAAATTTACAGCTTATACATGTTTTCATCAAAGTGTTGGCCGTTCTACATCACATGGATATATTGCATGTGTCTGCATGCAATTTTTGTTTCTCCTGAATGAGCCTCAGTAGGACTGAGGCTCCTAGAAGTGGGATGGAATAGTTCTCCAGAGATTTCCTTTCAATCAATATGCAAAAATTTGCTTATAGGAGATACCTTCTTTTAATTCCTATTTAATACTTCGTAACGCATATGACTGTAAAGAGTCCTGAAGGGCCATTTGTTCATGTGACTGGTATTTGTGGCAAAAAAGTTGCTTCATTAAAGTGCCTTTAAGCCTCCTCTTACTTCAAGGAAATTAGTTTGTGTTTGATGCTGTTAATAGAATTGCAGTAACTGTTCTGAGTTGTCTGATACAACACTTTTCTTTTCTTTGTACCGTCCTCCTTTGTATTGTAGACAGATAGGTTAGCAATCATCACAGAGAATGACTGGAACAGCTTCTGTGACGAGTGGGGTGGTAACAAGGAGAAAGGCATATCTGCAATAATTGAGACAGGTAATGTTTTGGAAAATAATTTGGCCGGATCCTATGAAGGTAATCCAGTGTCTGATGAGAATGTTAGTCCTCAAGATGAAGTAAATAATGGGCACGAGACAAAAAGCCCTGTCATTAAGACTTTTCCAGAGGTAATGGAAATTTACCTTATTCAAGCTTTCAATGCTGATATATGTTTAATTAGGATAGCAGTAATTGAGATATATCTTTTTTATTTTAAATTTATACTATTCTTACATGATGTGAATCATTCTGCTAGATCTGTGCTGACTGCATTGGTGAAAGAGAAAGTTGTGAGTTGATGCAAAAGCTTAACTACTACAATGAGGATATTCATGTCTCTCTGGTTCGTGGTAAAGAAGCTCCAAGATCGATTCTGGAAGCATCTGAAACAACTTGTGAACCAGATCGAAGGGCCTCTAAGCGCTCTCGAAGGACCAATTATGGGAATGCAGTAAATTTAAAAGTTTCTGGTTCCACATCAATATACCAATTGAAAATGATGATATGGGAGTCACTTGGGGTAAGTTGCAAAGAGCGGATTCAAGAATGGAACAACTACTCATTTATTGTTCACTTACAGTGTTTTTTTTAATTTAATTTTTTATTTGAAAAAAAATCTGAGGGTTTATTTAATCTTATATCTTGATAGGCTAATAATGGAAAAGATTACATTCTTTATATGCAATTTCTATTTTGGCCCAATTTACAGTTCGTGCTACAATTTAAATTCTGCTAATTTAACCCTCTTGATGACAGGTTTCAAGCTTAGAGATAGGTTATTTTTTCTCCAAATTTTGTGGTACTCTAAAGGTGGAATAAATCCTAGTGAATCAACCCATGAACTAAAGGGAAGCTGACAGGCTTGGTAGAATTTGTATGCTTCCATGTTTTCGTACTAGGTAGTTCGGTTTTGATGTCTACCTATGAATTTCCATCGTAAAGCTCCAATTCTTGTCTTTTATTGTTGATTTGTTTGACTAGTCAGATATCATGGTTTCTTCTAGATTTGATCTTGAAGATAGATATACGTTCCAGGAGAATTGACGTATTGGGTTTTATGATAGATCAATTTCTTTGATACTGAATCTAAAGAAGGATGCAACATGGTTTACGTATTAAAAGATGGAACATAACTTGTCAAATATTTACATTGGTCACTGCCCCATATGGATGCAAAATTCTGTCTAGTTTCCATTCTTTTCTATTTGTTTGAACTAAATGTCACACACTGTTAAAATTTTCGAATGTGATCAAATTTTTTTGATATTGCAATACTCAAATTCATGCAGGTAGTCAAAGAGAACCAGATACTCCACAAAGGTTCTAGAATAATTGATCAGGAATGTGCTACTCTTGCTGACTTGAATATATTTCCTGGAGATAAACTCTGGGTGCAAGACTCGGAGATCCATGAGCATCGAGATATTGCTGGTAAGCTACTGAAACTATTGCTAATCATCATATGCAATGGGTGTTTACAAAAGAGCTGCTGTGGATGTACAATTTAAGTCAAAAAATATTACTGAGATTTGCTTCGAACAATGGCATAATAATTATTGTAGAAGGGATTGGGGTAAATCGATGGTGAAACTTTGAATAAAGTAAAGCAATGTTCCTACTTTTCTTTTCTTTAGTTACGAAGTCATTGACTTGTTGGGATAAGTTTTGGTTGTTCAGAATTGTAGATGGGACATTATGATATATGCTTATGCTTATAAGCTATATATTTGTATGGACTAAATGTATGAGTAATTGACAGGGATCCAATATGGAAACCGCAAGAGTTTTGATCCTGAATTCTCTTCATCTGACTCTTCACACAGTTTCTGTGTGCATGTCTTTCCAATTGTGCAGTTTATAGGCATTTAGAACATTCAGCGTCACCATGTACTATATGTCTTAGTTTATTGTACTGGGCAAGTTATTTTGGGTATTCTTAACTTGGGAATTTCTCACTACAGAAGCAGCAATTACGTTCACTAATTACCTCCATGCTAATATTTCATCAGATGAGCTTGCAGACCAGAAGATGGATGAACAGCATGCTGAGGAAGGGTTTAGGGGAACACTTTTGACTTCAAATATCTCATCTTAAGTTGTCTAGTTTGTATATTTTTGTCCATACTGGCTTAAAATCTTGTAGATATCGAATTTGGAAAATTCCTTAATCTTCAACCTGCATAGTAGAGGTATGACCTATATTCTTGTTCCAAGGCTTTTCTTTTTTATTCTTGTAAACAACCATCTACTATAAGTAGGCTTTTGTGTGTATTGTATGTGGAGATATCGTCCTCATTTATGTTTCTGGTATAGTGCTGTTACTGTTGTACTTAAGAATCTTTAGATCTCTAGCTGCAAGTTCACACCCATAAATACCAACCTGTCTAGTTTCTGCTATATAGTAGTTTCCTTGTGAGTAATTCTTTCCTTGCTGAAATCTTGTTGTGCAGAACCATTGGCTCAAACTGGTGGATTTTGGCTTGCATTTGTAAATGCTGGTTGATTCGATTGTACAATGTCAGAGACAGTTGTAACATTTTGTACTTGGAACACAGTGTTCCCCTCTTGGAAATTGTTGCCAGCAACTGGGACTGAAAAGATCCCTTTAGTTACGCCAAAAGTTGTAACTTTGAGTAGATGGGAGTTGGGAGTGTCCATGGGGTACTTGTATCACCCTGCCTTTTTATTATGCCTGATCCTCAAGTGTTCTTTCTTTTGGATAATTGATGAAAACAACAATGCAAGGAAGTGTAAATTATTTGAGTTGGATACTTAATTCTTGGAACAATGAGACTGCTGGAAAGTAAAAATTGTTGATATCTTAAGCTAAACCTCAATTAACAGTTTCCATTAGCAGCTCAGCTTATGGACAGCCTTGTAAATGTAATGGTTGATTTAGCTGGAATTGCAAAATGTTACACTTAAAAACAAACAATCATGATTTCAGATTCTGCTCTGCAGTTGATGTTGTCTGGTTCTGGAGATGTTGGAGGATTGTATTGTACTTTTGTGTATTGCCAAGAATATTCAAATCCAGCGTCTCCGCGAGTTGTTTGTTCCTCTGAACCACCTGTCCCAACTGTCGTCAACTGGGCCTTTGGTCCTGCATTTTCGTTACCTTAACGGATGATCTGGCAAAATTTAACCTAACTAGGGAGGAATACAAACCAACTCAATCTTACAATGGAAGCAGCGGATCCGCAGCGGAGTCAACACTGGATAATAGTCTGCGATCCAAATCATGCGATTATTTGGATGGTTATACCTAGCATAAAGGCATGGGAATGTAACTTATTTGTACCTAGCATAAAGGCTTGGGAATGGAACTTACTCTTTGCAGGCAACTGAGGATTGGCCCAAGGTCTCAAGCTGATCCAGTTCCTCCTAGCATAGCATACAAAGCATTATCTATCAGAAGGGATCATTATCATTAAGATAAATAAATAATAACAGACCTACCTGGGAGAGATTGATTTGGGTTTGAAGTTGGGAGAGGGCAGCAGCAAGCCGGTGCTTGCCGAAGGAGGCGCTAGGCCCTATTTTCCTAACAAGCGATGAGGGAGAAGACGGCAGTGGCTTGGACGTCAGCGATTGTTGCTGCTGCTGCTCCTCCATTGATCCACGACAGGGAACGAAGAACGGAGAAAGCAGGAAAGAGAGAAAAAGGGGGGATTAAAGGGAGTTGTTGAAGTTGAATTGATGAGTAGAGAATCTGGTCAAAAGTGATGTTTATATATTTGACACAGTTGACCAATAGACGTGCCCCAGCGCAGCATCGCTAATAACTTTCTTAGACATAGTTAGTAGGTTGGTAAAGGTCAGGTAAAAATACATATATATGTTTATTTTTAGTTAGTAAGGAACCATCAAAATTCAAAGTATCTTTCAATGAGAATAATGTTGGAAGAATTACTTAGTCTTAGTAAAGAATAATTGAAATTTATTTTGTAAAATAAAAATATTAAAGACTTGAGCCGAGATAAGATTTAGTCTTTCTTAGACACATCTGGGCCTTTTCAAATGCCTAGGCTGCGTTTATTCCGCGAGTACTAGCCTGGCTATGGCTATGGCTATGGCCAACCAAATTATGTCGCCCTTCTACCCCTTTCGCCGTCGTCATGTCATTTTAAACCCATCTTTCTGCGCCAGATGCATTGCTACTGCTCGGAGCCACCAGAGGGGCAAGCCTAAGACGGCGTTGGTGAAGAGAGACAAAGAGAAGAGGAGAACTCGTTCAGTCAAGACTTATGACCTGGTCGACACTTTTAACCACTTCGATTTTCTTTCCAATCAAACTCATGTTCCTGTTATGATCCGCGAAGTTGTCGACGTCTTCTCTTCTTTATCGCTTCTCTCCTTCGTCGATTGCACTCTTGGCGCTGCCGGCCATTCCTCCGCCGTCTGTACTCTCTAGCTCTTTCCTCTTCTAAACCTTGTTTGGATATTCCACAATTTGAGTTTAAAGTTTAGATTTTTGGGATGACAGATAATCAAGTCCCATCCTGAATTAGAGTATTATATTGGAATGGACGTTGACCCAGTTGCGCATTCAAAAGCTAGAGCTCAAATTAATGGTTGTTTGGATTTTCCCGCTCATTCAAAGTTGAAAACGTATACCTTCCTCAACAACTTTAGGTATATCAAGTCTGTGCTCTGTGAAGTGGATGCCAGTCTCTTGAGCTCTGGAGTTGATGCCATCTTGATGGACCTTGGCATGTCATCGATGCAGGTTTGGTGTCACTCTCTCTATGTATTAATCTTTTCCTTACCTTTTCAATGTGTACTCCAACGTTTTCTCTTGCCTTTTCCTTTTCCTCAGGTGAATGATCCTGAAAGAGGATTCAGTGTGCTTGCTGATGGACCACTTGATATGCGGATGGATCCTCGGGTATATCTCTCATGTCCCTCATGTACCATTTTGAGGATCAAGAATACATCTGTATTATTTATCCTTTTAACCATTCCATGTCACTTAGAATTGGTTACTTTTTCAAACTCAATTTCAAAAGTAGATTTGCAACGGCTCATAAGCTGAAATTACTATCATTGAAATTGAATCTGGTTGGAAGAGGACAATATTTTCAAGAAAATTTTTGTTCCTTTCTCATTCTTTCTTAGCATTTTGTTCTTGCCTCCTGAGTTTATAGCTGCCCATTTTTATTTATTTGTGGGCAATCTATGCAATGAGGTGTTAATCTTCAACTCGTACATGCCATGGACATAACATCTCGCATTTTGTCCTTAATTAGTCGTATTGGTGATGTTGTTGGCTTTTCAAGGCTGCTTATTTCATATCTTGTGTATTTTGGCTGATGTTCCTGGCATATCATACTATCAGTTTCTTTGATTTGAGGGATCAACATCTCACCAATATTTGTCTGGACCCTCCATTTTCTCTTTTCTTATTAATAGAAGAACTCTTAGGATGTATGTCCTGTCGTTTGTGTCAGAGTTAGAAAAGTCTTCATAAACTGACTGGAACAGTCATATTACAGGCAAGTTTGAAAGCTGAAGACATACTGAATTCCTGGCCAGATTCTCAAATTGGTAAGATTTTGCGGGAGTACGGAGAAGAAAGCAACTGGCGCTTACTTCAGAGACAGATTGTTCAGGCTCGCCTTCGTGGTGGGCTGCATACCACTGGTGAACTAGCAGATCTTATTCGGAGTTCAAGTGGTGGAACAAGAGGTCAGCTTATTATCTGTTCATTCAGTTCATGTTTATTGTTATGTTGTTTTCTTATATTATGTTATGGTCTAATTGCAAAATATGGGACTCCAGTCTCATATTGGTCAAATAAGGGGCTGATGTGGAGTTTACATAGGCTTATGGGCTCTTCCACCCTTTGAGCTAGCTTTTGAGATTGGCTCTCCCATAAGACCTGTATCATATTACTTCTTAAATTGAGGTTTGCCAAAATGTAACAAATTGCTCTGTTGGAAGAAGCCAAGGATTCGTTGAAAATGTATGCATGGAATACGCTGAATGAATAAACCAAATTTGTTTAATCTCTACAGGAGGAAGGCAAGGTTGGATAAAGACAGCTACAAGGGTGTTTCAAGCTCTAAGGATCGCTGTTAATGATGAACTTGGTGTATTGGAGAAGTCCCTTCGTACTTGTTTTCAGTGCCTTGCTCCTGGAGGAAGACTTGCTGTCGTTTCCTTCCACAGTTTGGAGGACAGGATTGTGAAAAAGACATTCCTCGACATTGTTGAGAGTGATGACAGGGATGAAAATGAGGGTGAAGAAGATGGCAGAGAACGAAGAAAACTTAGAAATGAAACTGAGGCTAACGAAGCCTGGATCAGACAGACAATACGTGGCTCCAATGGAGCAATCCTCACTAAGAGGCCAATAACACCATCTGAAGAGGAAGAAAGGTTGAACCGTCGGTGTAGGAGTGCGAAGCTCAGAGTGATCGAGAAAGCTGGATGTTCGACTAACTTAATCCCTTAGGCCTTATTGTTGGGCTGTCTTGGATCTTTACCCTACAGGCTTAACCTATATGAATTGTTTGCACATGTAGTTGCTTGTAGGCACCTGTAGTTTCTTCCATTTGTTGGGAAAGCAACTAAGGTAGATTATTTCTTCCCCATCCTTTTCTAGAATGTGACTCTTAGGGTAGTTTGTTGGAAAGAGTGTGAATTAATTCAAGAGTCATTCTTTAACCACAAAACTCTTTTAGAATTAAGTGAATTATTTATATTTGTATTTAAATAGATGATAAACACCTCTATAAATACCATAATTCATAGTCAAAATGAAATAGAGAAAAGTTTCTTTTCATTCTTCATTCTTTATTATCTCATTTATCAACAAAGTGATATCATAGCCATGTTTCTTAAAGTGTAGAGATTGAAGAGTATTGCGAAGAAAGTAAGAAATGGCAAATAATGGATTCACTTCCTTCCAATTTTCTCATCTCACAAAGGAAAATCTTAAGAAATAGTGTCTACACATGAAAGCTTTGCTTGACTTTAAAGATGAGTGAGAAGTTATAGAAAAAGGTTACGAGAAGTCTCAAAATGAAGAAAACTTATCTCAAAATGATAAAGAAGCTTTGTCCAAGATAAAAAAAGAAGAATCAACAAGCTTTTAGCCTTTGTTTGGATCCTTATTTGTACAAAAAAAAGGAAAGGAAATATTAAGGAAAAAAGAGGAGAAATGAATGGAAGAGAAATGAGATTTTCTTTCTCCTATTTGTTTTCTTAATTTATCAAAGAAGGAAATTGAAACTTATATTGGACAAAAGAATTTTTTGAGACCTTTATGTCCTTGATTATAGAACTTGTTGTTGTATCTTTTTTGTTAAATAAGGATACAATAGTAATTTACTTATATTAGGCTTATCTTGTCTTGAATTTCTCCTCCTTTCCCACTAATTTGATGAGAAATACATTTGGTCCAAATTTCTCTCCTATTCCTCTCCATTCTCTCACTTTCTCTTTGCTTATTTTTGTTCAAACAATGGAAACTAAGAGAAGTACAATTCTCTTCCTTTCTTTTCTCTTGCTTTCCTTCAATTCAAACAAACACGACAAAAAAAGTAGAGATTCTGCGACGTTTGACTGGTGAAATGTCGCAGAAAACTCTGACCTTTCCTGACGTTAATGTGAGAGTTTTTGGCGATGTTGGGCTCAGACGACGCGGAATCTAGGAAGTAATTGAGACGTTTTATTATTGAAACGTGGCCAAATAAATCTCACAACGTCTTTATAAAGTAAACGTCAAGGAATTGTTGGTGAAAAATTAAAACTCAGTTGTTTATCATTTGGGTTTCAAAGCTGTCTTCTTCAATATCTCGCGCGCCTCCCGCCTCCCATACGTACTCGTCTCTGCAGTATTGTCTCGTCTACAGACCACTCATAAATTCTTTTGCTCAACGTCGCCGCCCCACCCGTCGTCAATAGCTTCATTTCTCTTTCCCTTTTCGTTCAACGTTTGGGTATATATATGTCTCTTTCCCTTTTCGTCTCACGGCTGGATTCCTAATTCTCACTCTGAAAATCAGGCGTATTCTGCACTCAAGGCCGGATTCCTAATTCTCCCTCTCAAAATCACGCGTCATTTGTGCTCATGGCTGGATTCCTAAGGTACACCCCAATGCCCATGCATTCTCTTATTCGTATATAATATGCAAAATTTCGAACCTCTGTCTGCTGGGTCTACGTTATTCGAAGCACATTAATGAAATAAACTTGTCTTCCAAGGATTTGCAATTTCTATGTTTATCCATTTTTATGCCTC
>JAOSBM010000006.1:9912627-9933006 GCA_027568955.1 Erythroxylum tenue
AAATCCATGATGTACTCAACAAATTGATAAATTACTAAATAAAAAATTCAATATATAATATCAAATAGTTATTAAATAAATAAGATTTAATATTTTTCCCAAATATTAATTATTCAATCAGAATAATAATTCCATTAAAATTCAATTTTAAAATCATATTCGGATTCAAATAAAATTTCAATTTTAATTTTACTAATTTTCACTATTATTAATAATTTCGGATGACTCACATAAATTTAATTATATAAAATTGAAAATTTATTGAAATAAAATAATTTTAATATATTTAAAAATAAACTTTACAAACTAATAATCTGCGACGTTTAATCCCAAACGTTGCAGATTGTCGAGCTACACCGACGTCTAATAAACGTCGCACAAAGCGTAAAGTTTCCACGACGTTTAATTCACTCGTCGCCCATTCCCTTAAGCTTTTATGACGTTTTCCAAAACGTCGAGAATTAGCCTAGGCTTCCTCGACGTTTTCGACAAAACGTCGACAAAACTGTTTCCTTACTCCACCTTAAACGACGTTTGTTGCGACGTTTTCAGAAACGTCAAAAATAACAATCTACGACGGTTTTTTAACATTTACGACATTTTTAAAACGTCGTTGAAGGGGTAGTTTTCTTGTAGTGAAAGGCTTACTCTTATCTATCAATGTTTGGATGATTCAATATTTGAGAAGGTAGCAAATGCTACTAGTTCAAAGGATGTAATATTTTAGAATAGTCTTTTCAAGGTGTTGATAAAGAAGAAGGTGAGACTTTAAACGTTAAGAAGTGGTTTTGAAGTTTTGAAAATTAAAGAATCTGAGCCAATTTTGGATAATTGTACAAGAGTGAAAATAACTGCAAATGAATTAAACAGATATAGAGATATGATAGAAGATGTTCATGTAGTGGAAAAAATTTCGTTCTTTAACTCCCAAATTTGATTAAGTGATGTGTCTCATTGAAGAGTCTCAATAACCATCAAAGAATTAGAAGTCTCTTTATAAGCCTATGAAGAAAGATTAAGAGAAGATAAAAAGAGTTATTAGAGCAAGTTCTCAAAGTTTAGACTATTTTAAAGAATGATAAAGGAGAAAAGAATCAATTTAAATGAAATGGACTAGAAAAAGGATGTCGTCATGACTCATATGAAAGAGAGAGGGAATAGAGACAACACAAATAATGAAGAGAGAAGTTAACCATCACAAAGAGAGCATGAAAGAATAGGAGCAAAAGGGCGAGACTACTATTCAAATATAAATGGAAGGAGGCATGACAAGTTTAAAGTTGAATGTTTTAGTTGTCATAACATTGGGCATTTTCTTGGAAATATCGTAGTGTTACTAAAAATATTGAAGAAAAGACAAATCTTATTAATAGCAATCAAGAAGTTGAAAACTCAACTTTGTTGTTAACAAATAAGAAAGAAGAGAACGATATTGATACTATGTGGTACTTTAATAATGGCGTAAGCAATTATATTTATTAACACAAAGGCAAATATGTAGAGCTTGATGAGAAGATAAGAGACGATGTTTACTTTAGAGACTTGTCAAAATTACAAATTGAAGGAAAAGATATAATTATAATAACTTTTCAAAGATGGTAGTCACAAATTGATCACCGATGTTTATTATGTGACTAAGTTAAAAAGTAATACTTTAAGTTCAGGTCAATTCCTTGAAAAGGGATATGAAATTCTGATGAAAAATAAAATTCTTTGTCTTTGAGATCAAAACATTATTTTAATTGCTAAGTGGCTACGTGAAAGAATAGGATGTTTAAATTAAACATCAAAACAATTAAAGTAAACATTTTAGAAGTTGATTTGTAAGATGAAGCACGGTTTGGCACATGAGGCTTGACCACTTAAATTCTAGAGCTCTCAAGATTATCGGATAAAAGAAATTAGTAAAAAGGATGCTCTTAATTAACTATATATCCTAATCAATTACGTGAAATTTGTTTTTGTACAAAACATGTTAAGAAGAGTTTTCCTAAAGAAATAATACCAAGAGCAATTAGTCCTCTTCAACTTGTGCAAGCTGATGTGTATGGAATAATCAATCCACTTTCGTTTGGTAAGAAAGAATATCTCTTAATTTTCAAAGAATTCAATAATTTTTGTGCAACTCATTGCATTTATTGTCCTTTAGTAGTTCCTAGATTATCGTTAAAAAAGAAAAAAATCCAAGAGAAGGAATAAAATCATCCTTAATATGACAAGGTTCATGTTGAAGGCTAAAAATATGCTTGTTGAAGTCTTTCTTGTGTAGAGTATTTGTCCAACCACTCTCTAACATCAAATGTAAAAGATCAAAACTCTAAAAAATCTTAAAGTGTAGTAAAGTTGTGTCTATCATTTGCAAATTTTTATAAGCATTATGTATGCTCAGGTGCTACACCAAGAAGGAATCCAATAAGAAGGGAAAAAGATTACCTTTCATTGGGGCGATTGGACTGAGAATACTGCAACAAGCTTTAAGGAAGTAGGCTCGGGGACCAGGATCCAAGCTTCATGATCAAAAACATGTCTTTATTAGATATGATTTACATTGCATAGGCTACAATTTAGATAATCCAAACATGGTAAAGTGGTGATAAGTGAAGGTGTTAAATTTAATAACAAAGTTATATGGAAATGGGAGGCTCAAGAAGAGAAAAATGAAGGAGGTGGAGTTGTTTCTTGTATAGGTACCATGGTCTTTTCTTGTTCTTTTCTAAAATATGGAGGAAAAATTCCTTCACTACTTCTTTTACCTCATAAAGAAAGTCCAAGTGAAAGACCAAGGAAAATGAAAGATATAGGAGACATTTATATAAGATATAATGAAGTTATTTTTGATAATGATGAATTGTATTATCTTCTTGTAGATAGTGAGTCGTTAGATTTTTAAGAAGCCATGTAAGATAAAACGTAAAGATTAACTATGGATGAGGAACCAAGGCAATTGAAAAGATAAATACTATTGTCCTAAGTGTCATGAAACCATCGAAGCAAAATGAACAAAAGGAAAAGAAGATTGCTAATAGAGAGGTAGAAAAATACAAAGCAATGTTGGTTGTTAAATGATACAGGAGAAGCATAAAGTTGATTATGATGATGTTTTTGCACTTGTTGCTTAAATGGAGACTATTCATTTACTCATTTCTTTGGCAACTCTGATGATTTTTTTTTTCCAAGATGTAAAGTTAACTTTCCTTAACGAGCTAACTGGTTTTGCTTTTTTTAATGGTAAATGAGCTATTTTAGGGAATTGAAAAAAGTAACCTATTGTTACACTTTCAACTAATGAATCTGAATATGTGGTGACAACTTTACATACTTGTCGTGTTATTTGGCTCATAAAATTATTGAAGGAACTTCACTTGCCAATCCATATAAGAAAAAGTTACAAAGATTTGCATTAGTAACAAATTAAGTCTGGACAAATAATTGCCAAAAATCTAGGATTTTATGATCAAAGAAAGCATATAAATACGAGATATCATTTCATTAAAGAATGTATTACAAATAAGGAAGTAGAGTTCAAGTGTATGAAAACTCAAGATCAAGTTATGAATAGTCTCACAAATGCATTAAAGTTTGAAATTTAATTTCGAAGATTCAGAGTAAGGCTTGGCATAATGAATCTTGAAAATAATATTTTAAAATTTGTAAATGCGACTCATGTGATAGTTTAGTTTGAAAATAGTGTGAATAAATAAATTTAAGAATACTCTTGTAACTACAAAAGTCTTCTAGTATTAACTGAATAATTTATATTTGTATTTTGGTATTTTCGTAAATAGATATATAATAGAAACACAATTAGACCAACAATTCCAACTACAATTCTATCAGTCAATCTAACATCCTAGTCCAAGGTCTTCCTAGGCTGAGGGGGTTGATGATTATGAGCTTTCTTTTTTTACTTTGTAAATTCCATTTGTAGTGTATATATTTAATAAAGGGTTAAAATTAAGTAATATTTTTTAAACCGAAAAATGATAGAGATGCCAAATTAAAGTTTAACTTAAATGTTTGTAAAATATTAAAATCATTTTTAAATAATTTAAAATATTTAGGATAAAATAAATTCTGATGATGACATACCCTTTCAGAATTTAAAGCTGTTGGATGGAGAATTGTCCAAATGTACCAAAACCTCGTAAGAGTAGAACAAGATCCTCTGTTTAGTTTTATGATGTTTTATTATGTCTAGTGAATCTTAGCCATTTATTTATGCGGGTCTTACACGAGTCTCGTATAAATAAACGTGAAACTCGTATAAATGAATAACTGAGATTCACTGGACACAATAAAATACTATAAAATTGAACCAAAGATCCGGCTTCAATAAGAGTAGGCAACGGAAATGTGAGGAAGATGCACTTGTCGTCAGGGAGATGACGCTATTGGAAAGTAGGCATTGGTTAAGAAGAAGTTATTGTACAGAAAATTGAAAAATCTCCTTATAAAGCAAAAACGCACTTACCACTGAAGCAAAGATACCGGGACATGCACTGACATCCAAACTTTATAGCGTAAAGTAAGGCTGGAATACTTGTCACTGAAGCAACGATACTGGGAAGTGTACTGCATCCAAACTTTATAGCGTAAAGTAAGGTTCGGTATTTTCCAGTTTGAGATATAGTTGGAGTCGTGGAATTTCTCAGCACTCCATCACTCTTCACCCTCTCTGTCACAGAAACACACACACACACATACTATATTCTCAACTCTATTCCTCCAGAACCAACAAAACCATCAAAGCTGTAGCTTAATTGTTCTGTTGGTTATATGCGTAGTTTTAGTCCAGGTGTGAAAGGCGCCGTGTCTACGATGATGATCGCATTCCCTATTCAGGAATGGAGAGCGGTGAGAATGAAAGAAAGTTTCACCACATCTCCATCCATTCCTTTGCCATATCTCAGCCCCATCAGGTTTTCTTCTTGGGTTATGCAGTTCCACTCTGATTCATTAAACATAAAATGCTATGTTGTCGAAAAAATCTCTGCTAATGGTATCTGCTGCCTCACAAAACACTTCCTGCTTCAGGAAAGAAATCGGAACTTTCAGGACAAGTCAAGTGAGCATGTCCGTTAACAACTCAAAGCAAGCACATTTATTTGCTAGAAAAAAGGGAAGAGTTAAGCTGCCGCCCTCTGACGATGCCTATCGTCTCAGTGAATTCCTGCGGCATCCCTATGGAATTCAATCTGTGTTAAACACAAACAGCTTTCAAAGTTTCCAATCACTTGATGCCAACACATACAAATGCATTATGCCAAAAATTCAACTTCTTAACTTTGAAATGGTTCCAGTGCTGGAGTTACGTGTGACCCCGACCAGTGAAGATTGTATTGTCGAAATGCTTTCTTGCCAGGTTTTCTATTGACAATTACTAGAGTTAATACAAGTTGATTATGCCCCGCTCTTGGTTTAGCTTATTCCACTTTGTTGACATTCACATATCGTCAGATATCTAAAGGCCAGTAATAGAAATGGAAGCTCCAAGTCCTAGAAAGACTTTGAGAGGCATCCTCTTCAAATATAAATTTATTCTATAAAAGTCCACGTATAACCAGTGAAGTGAAGGAGCATATGTTCTCCTATCTCAATAAAACTCGAGTGATCTGTCCATACTTAATATATGACATCTTTATATATTATGTTAATTTTGAATGCATAGCTTCTTGAGTTATCAACACTAGCTAGTAAAGGCCTAATTGTTAACATGCTGCTTTTCTGATATCATTTGCAGTTTCGATATTTAGAGCCTGCAGATCGCAAAGATGATGATATTTTAGGTACTTAGCAAATCGTGCCACTTACCAGGATGGTAATAGTAACACTGTAATGAGTTGCTTTAACGCATTGAAAAGAATAATCATGATATTATACAAAATTGAAAATATGAACAATTGCAATATGTTCCTAATAAAAGTAAAACTGTTCACTTGTGATGGCCAAAACGATGTGATAAAAGAGTGAATTCAATAAGTTTCCCTTATGATTAGGAAGTCTTATGCAGAAAATACAAGATTTTTGTGTATTATTGCAGCCAGTAATATTGATGTATCTGATTCCTTTTGAACTTGGCTTTCACCTTGCAGCTTCCTTGAAGAATCACATCACATGGAACACAAATGATATAGAACAATTCGTGGAGATTGATTTAATGTTGAGTCTTACACTTGAGGTGACTGATATTTCAGTTATTGATAATAAAAATCGCTAAGGAGTCTACGGGTTGCTATTGAAAAAGTTTGGAAGTTTTTAGTTCTTGATTGGCTGTTTTTCAAGCAATAGTAGGTTTCTCAGTTATAAAAAGCAACAAAAACAGTTGTTAAAATCAGTCACCTTACATGAAAATGGTGGAGGATCAGAATGTTTCTGATATAGCCTGCTAAGATCCTGCTCCTGAATGACCTCAATTACTTCATTCTCTTGGCAAAGTATTGAGGTTTGACATCTACAATGTTAGTTTTTGGTCATCCGAGAAACTTTGTCATACTACTTAATACAAATAAAAACTTCTTTTCATACACTCTGGTCATGTATCTGCAAATGAAATTGCAGAAACTTTTCGGTATTTTTTAAGTGATTTTGATATCGTTGATCTACATTTTTCTGAACTGATAGATGGCGTCCATTTTGGGCAGGTGGACACATTACCGTTTGTTCTGCTTCCAATATCTACTGTGGAGGTTCCTGGAAATTTGTGAGTCCTTAAAACAAAATTCTGATCACAAGTCTATGTATTCGGTAAATTATCAGTCAGCCAGCCTGTAGGAAATGAACTTATCTGGGGAATAGTTTGACACGTTAAGATATCTAATTGATCACTATCCTCGTTAAGTGAAAAAGGTTTTGTTATCGTTTCTGTTTGCCGTAGACATGGATCTAAATATTAAATTTTCCCAATTCGATTAATGGAAGCCTTGTGACGTGCAGATTAATGCAAAGTCTAGTGGATAGAGCCGTACCAGTTTTCCAGCGACAACTAATCCAGAATTACAACAAGTGGGCTCGTCAACAACATCAAAATGTTGCTTGAAAAGTCGGCTATGGATGCTTTCACATCCAAGATGAACCGTTCTTCTGATACTTTTGTATTCTTGTACGCCACATTATCTATAATAATTCAAACAACTTTTCTCATGTTAGAAATACTGTACAATTAATTATGGATGGAATCATTTCTATTCTTTTCTTTTCACTTTTAAGTCAGTGTGTATATCCAATCATAACTGGTTCTGGATTTGATTGCAATGAGTTTGTGAAATCTGCGTGCGTGGGCATTGGTAGCCTATTCAGCAGCAGAAGATTTGTTTGTCTAACAGAAAAGCAGCATAGCAAAAGAAATGGAAAAAGAGGTGATTTTCGTACCTCTCAACCTTAATTTGTAAAGCAATTTTAGCATTTCCTTACCTGATTATCTCCAGGAAATTAAAGTCCTCCGCTTTTGCTTTTTGTTTCTTTATCATTGAAGATAATATTTCTATTAAGTTTGAGAGTTTGGTCAAATAAAAAAAAAAAGTTCTGATGGTAAGATTTTTACGGTTGATAACTCATGAAAAATATAGATGTTATGCTTGTGAATGCAATTTATAGTTTTGTTTAAGCAAGAAGTCCTCAAAATAGAGAACAGATCTTCTGTCCATTTTTTCTGTCCTTACCTTGCTCCATTAAATATCAGCCATAAATAAATGGCTGAAATTTAATGGGACAGGATAGGGACAAGGAAAATGAACAGAGGATCCTGATAACTCGAGACATTGTTTATGTTCCGTCATTCACTTACTAGTTCAGAGAATGTTTATGCGAATTTTAGAGTTGAGCGTGGTTTAGAACTTGTTTGATTGTGATTTAAGGCGAGATCCTATGCTAATAGCATTTAGGACATGATTTAGATCTTTTTTATGTCATTATTCAAGCCAAGTTATGATAATTATATACCTCTAGTTAGTAGTTACTCCATTGAACTTAACTAAGTCTATTAATCCATTAGTTCCTGGAGATTTTTTCTTAAATATTCTCCTTCTATTGTATGAAGTAATATATTGCTCTTATTCTTTTTTTTTAAGCATAATAATATGCTATGATTATAATATGAAATATATGGAGTAATTACGTATTGCAATTCTATGCAATACTTAGGGAGAAAAAAAAAGCTACATCCCATGCATGAGCTCAGTAATTAAAAAAATCAAGCTCGCATGGGTAGTTTAGTTGATCATTAAGAGGGCAAGTTGAGATCAAGGCCTCAGGTTTGAGTCCCGGCAGCAGCAGTGTAGGAGTTCATTCAATGCGGTGACTTCTTGTACGCACCGACGTTGAACCACCCTTCTGAGAAGCTGGCTGAGATCAGATCATGATTTACCCCCTTCACTACTCTGTTGAGCGGGAGTGTGGGGGCGCATAGGGTGAGCGATTCCACGTTTTGAGATCAAGTAATTAAAAAAATCAAGTTTAAGGACCGTGTGGCTTCAATATGAACATGAAAATAGAAGACTAGCAAGTTTAAAGTGAACAAGAACAAATTTAGACTTGTAACTAGGGGAGTTTGCGAACAAGCCTAAAATAACTGTATGATTATGAGTGCAATTCAGTATATTATCTTGCTACATTACAAGAGAATACAAAGTCCAAATGATCCTTGATGCTATGAATTGAATATATTAGTCGAGAGTTACATGAGAAGTAAGCATATGAAATCTTAAAAGATTCTATAGCAGATGAAATCTTAAAGGATTCTATTTGAAATCACTTGTTTACATGAACTTATATGAGCCTTAATGGCTAAAAACTAGAGACTAGACAAAAACAACACTCAAAAGGGTTTAAGTTGAGATGAAAATATACAAAATTATGATGCTTTAAGCTTTGTGTGAGCTATTGATTTTGTGAAGTCTTTTAGGATGTTGATTAATTTGTTCAAAACTTTGTATGTATATTTTATGTCCTAGTTATTTATCATTTGATTTGCTTACTTTATTTTGTCTTTTTTGCATAGACTAGCAAAATATTAAGTTTAGAGTATTTCATAAGTGGAATTTATGCAATTTAAAACTAAGAAATAATAATTGAATTAGATGTTAATTGAACTTTGATATGATTGACATAAGATAAAGAAATTTATGAAATTATATGAATTTCTTATGCTTAATAAATTTCATAGGTTCATAGTTATCACAAAGATGTCGTTTAACTTGTTGAATACGTTATTGATGATTGAAATGAATAGTATTCACATTAGAAAATTTTATTGATAACATAGGAAACATGAATTAATTGATTAAAATAGGTGATCAATCTCATTTAAATCAAAAGTCTTAGAATTATTTAATATTGACTCTCTATTTTTTTAACATTCTTTGCTTTTTATTATTTTAAATTATATTTTTAATCAATTACAATCTTGTTTATTCAAATAAATTAAGAGTTAAATTAATTTTAGTAATTAATAATCACAATTGTCGATGAGACACTCTTTTCATTATTATATTACTTGTTATGACAACATATACTTGTAATAGAAAATTCATGACATGTATGTGGCAATTTTTACTATCCTAAAGACAGCAACAATGATAAGAACAAATTAAAAAAAAATGAAGATTCAAGTGAAAAGATCTTAGTTTAGAGATAAAGCAACATATTGAAATTGATCATGCAATCGATTTAATGACTTATATGATATCTAGAAAACGTAAATCCACTAAAATTTCTAATTCCATTTTGACTGAAGGTCTAACTTACGAAAGCTTAACTAACGAGGCATTCAGAAGGAGGCACATTCTTTGTAAGAGGAATACTTTTTAGGAGAGTGAAGCATTAGTAATAAAAGATAAGTTTCCCTCCATTTCTTTATTTTAGGAGTTATTCATTTTATATTTTCATGTCAAATTATGTCTTATCTTGAATATCAATTGTAGCAAAAATCAATAAAAGTTGCTGAAAGAAAATTGATTTGGACACTCCATTACAAGAAAGAAACATTAAGATATCATTAAAAAAATTTTTGGTGAAGTTGAAAGTAATTTAAAAGGGTTATCAGGCTTCTACTCTATGAAATTTGCTTTCTAACTTGTTGCATTGTGACTTGTCCGTTTATATAAATTGATGTTCTATTTTCTTTTTGCTTAAAAACTCTTTAATAAGGTAAAGCTTAAGGTTCACGTTCTCCATGTAAAGAAATCGAGCCGGGATTCGATCTTATGTGCAGTTAAATAATTACGTTTTGATTTCCTAAAAACTAAGATTATTTTAAATTCTATAAAATGATTAACACTTAAATCATAATAAATACTAGTTATGACCAATTAAGATCTAATATCTTATATTGATCATTATTTATTAAATATCTCATATTTAATTATAAAGTTTCTCAAACTTTACAATCATATTTAGAATTAGAAAAATTAAACTGCTTTAATTTATCTTTAATTCTCTAATTAAACAATTTATATTTATATATCAAGATTAGCATCTAACAATATATCATGACCATCAAATATTTAGAAATGTCAAAGTAATTTTGACTAACCTTTTGTGCATGATTTTTTTGTATAATTCAATCATTTCATCATATTATCTTTCGATTGAACATAAAGAATGAAATTAATGTCTACTCTATTTAAGTCTAATCATGTTAGTTCTCCACCATTAGTAATTGATTTAATTAATGATATTTATAAACTACTTTACAAAGTGTCATTCACCTTGGCCATAGATTTTCTGAATCAATTCCAATCGAGAACAATGAAACATTATTCCTAATTACCTTAAGGTGATAAATCCTATATGGATCACTCAACTATCTCTATATAGTTCATGTTATATCCAATGACTACCAACTGAGCTACCCTTAACTAGAATAGGTCATAAGTAGTGTCAAAATATAGTAATCCCTATACAAGATAACTTTGGAGATCATAAGTCAAATGATCAATTATACAATCATCACAATGAGAATTTTCAAAAGACATACAAGTAATGCTCTAAATGGATTTTTGATATAGGGCCAGTTTAATGAACTTGTTCTTTAATAAGGACCCACACATTTATTTAAGTATCTCCATACTTTAGCCCATAGATTTGACTAATTCCTTCATAAGGAAAAAAAATAATTTGTGCTAGTCATTTTATGCTTTTTCAGTATCAATAGAAAATGACTAGGGATAATTTAGGGATATATTAATCCAATATGAATCTCGTAATTATGATTTCATCATAATTTCATTTTAATGTATATTTATCTCATGGACTTTATTATATACATCTGAATATGTATAAGATAAAGAATGACTTTCAATTATTTTATCACTAATCTATAACCAATCAATTGACTGTAGAGCATAATTAACAATCTCCTACTTACATTAAGACAATCATTTAAGTAGCTTATACCATATCACTAAATGACGATCATGCTACCTATGGGATAGTGTCTTAATAAAAGAATTTTACAAGATTTTCTGTTAGCACTTGCTTTAATCCTATAACATTCATCTCAATTATCATCATAATTAAGAGAAACTGCCTAATACATATTTGGATCTTTGATGAAACTTTAACTCCTTTTTTTCATGCCCAAAGGCTCTAATGTTCTATAATACATTACTGTCTTGAACATTGCAAGGAACTATATAAAGTTCAATAAGGAATTTATTGATCAAAATAATCCTTTCCATTAAATGAAAAATGTATTATGACTTAATTAGCAACCATTGCTACATTAGAACTTTTCCAATTTTAAAATGATATTGTTCTAAGTAAAATATACCTTAATTAGGATTTACTTATCCATATAACCTTGAACTCAAATATCAACTCATACATAGAATAATGGATATCTTTAGTACTTCACAAGTATTAGATATCTCAAATGGTAAATATCTTTAGTACATTATCTATATACTTTGAGTGAGAATAGGTAAACAACTTCCAAGCTATCTTTATATATTTAATTCTTAGAATTAAGTTGTTACCTTTTCATATCCAAGAAGAGTTGTTCTTGAATTATATTTTCAACAATTGAAAATTAGAATTGTTTTTCTCTATTAGCAATATGTATCTGTATACTCTTGCTAAAGATGACAACTATACTCCCATTAACCTTCTTACAGACATGATAAAATCACAATTATATCCAAAACAAACTATTTGAATTCATCATAAAAGTGAAATTTTCAATGTCTCATATCCTTTTAACTATACATAAAATGTATCAACAAAGGCACTAGTTCTAATTAGATATATTGTCATGAGATTTGAACTTTTCAAATTTTATCTTAGTCCTACTACTTATCTTGAGAACTATTCTCCTATAAGTATTCAATGAAACAAATAATTTGTTTAAGAGGTTTGTAAGATTATATCCAACCTTTTGAATATCTCATAACTTTTTATTATTGATTTTATTTATAAACTTATTGGATAATATGTGCTTCAACTAAGCATCACTTTCCTCAATCATTAACTTTGACTCTTTCAAAGTCTTAACATTCCATACTATAGAAGATAAGTTATGATATTAGGCATAACTATAGAAGAAATAAATATTGCATTGTAAAATATCTCATACTGTATATTCCTCCTTACACAAATTCATACTCTTATGGATTTAGGTTGTAAAGGTGTTCACTAGAGAATCTCATTTCTTATAAATAACTGAAAATTCTTAAATCTCATCATATTGATCTCATCGAAATTTTTTAGTATTCGTAATGCTTAATTTCTATTGTGATTTAAACAATTTGGACTTTTTAAAAATTTTAAATAAATATTTCATTTAATAAATATGACTATATCACATAAAGTCATTAGTGACAGGCTTCATAAGTGTACGGGTTAGTTGCAGCAATCAAGTGTCGATCCACAAGGACTAGGTTAAAGTACTAAATTTATGCCTCCTAAATTTGCTAAGCAATCAAATATGAAAATTTGGTTGCTAAAGAAATATCGATGCAATTAACAGAATTTGAACTAATATTCTAGGAATTCATTTCAACAAAGAAATCATGTAATCCTTATGAAATAAAATAATGATCCAAGTACATTAACTCACTATTATCAATTAGTTCTTTCGAAGTAATTAACGTGTTGATTCCAATTTTAAAACTAGTTTCCTAGACCAAAAATCAAATTCAACCCAATGAACACAGTGGTTAATCTCAAGTACTCCTAATGAAGAATTCTAGTTCTAGATGTTCTTTCAATTAGGTCTAATATAGCAATTCAGATATTAAGCATCACTTTTCAGTACTTAGTTTAACATCCATCATTATTCAATAAGAAACCCTAGATTAGAAAGATCAAATCAACATTAGACAAAATTACTTTACTGAAATCAAGTCAACATTGAATTTAGAAATAAAGACATAAGGTTTAATACATAAATCCCAAGTTGAAACAAACATCCCAGAATAAGAGAATTTAAAGATTCATGACTGAATTCATCCTAAAAGTAAAAACTATAAACATGAACATTGAGGATAAAATTAAAAATGGAAAGAGGAAGAAAAAGGAACTACAATTGCTTCTTAAATCTTGATCTCTCAATCTCCAAGCTTTTCTTCTTCTTTGATTGTTCTTTTCTTTTCCTCCCCTTCTTCAATCTCACTCCTCGATTCTTCTTTGCCCAAAAAGTTCCCCTTCTTTGATTGCCAGCAACTGCTCTTTTAATCCCCAAAATTGTCATGAATAACCGTCATACACGGTCCGTGTGATTTTATACAATCAGACCGTGTTTCTTTCGGGTCTAGTTATGCGTCAAAAGGCACGGTCCGTGTGATTTTACACGGTTAGACCGTGTATTTCCCTAAAACACCTGCAAATACCAAAAACAAAGGAGCAGTACCAGATTCACAAAAAACTATGGACAATTCAACATCATTTAATACAAAAATGATGACAAAATAGAGCTAAAGCATATCAAGAACAACAACTTATTAGTAAACTAATGAAAAACAAATATCATCCTTTTATGAATTGTTATCACATCACATGTATAAGATTTAGGAATTCAACACAGTCATCATTCTTTCACCATGGTTTAATTTTTCTTTAATCCAATGTGATGGGGATCAAAATACTGACCGAATAGCTTCAGATGATGTTAGCAAATTTTCTTGAGACCCATTCCAAAGAATTGGAGGTCCAATGACTATAGCAAAAACAAAACGAATGAAAGAAGCTTTGCAAGGATTGATCATGGAGATGCAAGAAAAGGAGGTTGTTATTGAAGCTGCTAAGGCATTACCAAGATTAATTACTTATCTTCATGTACAAGATGTTGGACAAGACTTAGTACATGGTGAACCAAGCTTGGAATCCAAGATACAAGGCTGATCATCATGCATGGGTTTGAAGGAAGCCCAATATGTATAATTAAGATGTAATCAACAAGTGGGCTGGTTATATTGATTTAATTAAGCCCAAATTTACGTTTTTGAGTGAATAAGGCCTTATTAACACTTATTTATTAATAATTTCGTTCATATCTTGATAAATCATATTGTCTCCTTAATTTAGGAGATATCCACATTTAAGACTAATTGTATCCTCAAATTAAAATTTCATTTCTTATTTAGGTCTTTCCTGCTTAGGTATGAGCTAGGAATAGGTAAGAAAATCATTTCCTTATAGGATTAGAATATTATGATGCCTATTTAAATGACCATCTAATGTATTACGAGATCATCATCAGTGTCAATAAAATTGAGTTATTTTCCAACAAGCTTTGCTTGTTCTTTTGTGTTTTTGGTGGAATACAAATCTGACTTATCAAGGGAGTGATCAACCTTTGTGGCATCTTAAGATCGGGTTTTTAAGTACTTAACTTCCTTAAGGTTCTAATCTAGTCATTCAACTTGTTTTCTAGGATTCTGGGCACAGATAACAAATGGATCAAGAGTTCCTAAGGTAAGTTTCCTAGTGGGTTCGTATTATTTGGTATCAGAGCCTTAGATTTGTAAAAATCAGGTTTCTATCCTTTCGTTATCATTATTTGGTGTTTGTTTCCTTTGTCCTCTGTTGGAGTCCTTGTGATTTACAATTTCAATTCATTCTTTTACCTAAGTGCAGTTTCAAATTCATTGCAATCCTTTTGTTGTTGTCTTTTAATGCTCATATCATTCTTTTCATTTTGAATCAATTTCATTCTTAAAAAAAGAAGCAGAAGAAAACCACGTTCAAAAAAAACAAAGCAAAGCAGAAAACACAAAACAAAACAAAACAAAAAGAAGAGAAAAGAAAAGAAAAGAGACATTGTGAACTGATTTATGTCTCTTGCATCTAATTGAGTCAGCTATTAGGATTGCAATCTGATTCACTTTTGGAATGAAAGAATCATATTCTAAGACAATTGTTCATAATATATTTTCTTTCCTTTTCTGAGTTTGGTTAATTAATTCCAGATCATTTGTATAATTTTTGAATAATTTTGTGCTCCTCTCTTTATTAGACAATTCATGCGTGATAGAGCAATTACAAGTTGTTCACTTCTCTTTTTGTGTTCTAATACATTCTTTTGCATTATTATTTTCTTTGTCTCTACCGTTTGCCTAAGCTAAGTTTTTAAAGTTCTGATTTTTAAGATTTGCCATCATCTAACTGATTACTCCTATTGATTTATTTGTCTTGATTCTTTTAAAAACATAAAAAGGGGGGCTAGCTTGAGTGGAAAAAAAGACAAGAGTGGTGAGATCAGCATCGTGAAAAGCCAAAAATAAAGTGAAACATGAGTGGAACTTACATTATTTCAAATGTAAACACGTGAATGAGTGTGTGAGGATCCTATTCTGTTTTACTACTAACTTTTTCTTGTAGGTTATAAACATGAGTAGTGAAGGAGAACAATACAAAATTGACATCAAATTGTTCATGAAGGCTGTTAATGAACACTTTAAGAAGTTGAACACCAAGTTGGATGATTTACAATCTTCATCAACTTCTAAATCCATCAGAAGGAATGTGTTTGAGGAGGAAAAGGAAGATGAATCAGAGTATGAAGATTCCAACTCTAGAAGAGGCAAGAAGGACGCTTCCAAAAGGGGTAACAATTTAGGCAACATAAAGATGACGATTTCAGCCTCCCGAGCTCTGTTTGGTGTGGGAAAGAAAGGTTGAGCACGTATTTGACTGTCATAACTACTCCAAGGAGAAGAAAGTGAAACTTGCAACTGTTGAATTCATAGATTATGCAAGTGTTTGGTGGGACCAATTAGTAATAAGTAGAAGGAGGAATGGTGAGAGACCGATTTAGTCATAGGAAGAAATGAAGATTGTAATGCGTAAAAGATTTATACCTAGCCATTACTATAGAGATTTGCATAGAAAGTTGTAAGGGCTAG
The DNA here is from genome assembly GCA_027568955.1 of Erythroxylum tenue. Lineage (NCBI taxonomy): Eukaryota > Viridiplantae > Streptophyta > Magnoliopsida > Malpighiales > Erythroxylaceae > Erythroxylum > Erythroxylum tenue. Next base: position 9,928,965 of record JAOSBM010000006.1, read on the forward strand.
TTCAAGGGTCCAAGACTGTATAAAACTACTACAAAGAGATAGAGGTGGCTATAATTAGAGCAAACATAGAGGAGGACCAAGAGACAACAACGACGAGATTCATGGGTGGTGTAAACAAAGAGATGGTTGATGTGGTAGACTTACAACACTATATGGAGATGGAGGAATTGCTACATAAGGCCATTAAGGTTGAGAAACAACAAAAATCAAGAAAATCAGGTTCGACTTCTAACTCCTCTTAGAAGTTAACTTGGAAAGACAAAGAAACCAACTCAGCCTTGAAATAGAAAGGAGATGCAAAGCCAAAGGATTCAGTTACTGCTTCTAAAGGTAAAACTAAAACTAAATATTCTCCTAAATCTGATGATAATAAGTGCTTTGCTTCTCAACGTCCAAACAAAAGGGCTATGATTGTATTGGAGAATGGTGATGTAGAGAGTGTTGGTTCAAGTGATGATGAAATGCCACCATTGGAGGACTGTTATGATGTTGATGTTAAAGAACCCGTGCATGGAGATATGCTGGTCGTAAGGCATGCACTAAATATTCAGTCCAAGGATGAAAATGAAGGAGAGCAATGTGAGCACATTTTCCATACTCGATGCCATATTAAAAATAAGGTTTGTAGCATGATTATTGACAATGGAAGTTGTAATAACGTTGCTAGTACTTTGTTAGTAGTTAAGTTGAAATTGGATACCTTCAAGCATCCTAAACCATATAAGTTGCAATGGCGAATGAATATGGAGAAATTAAGGTAGGCAAGCAAGTTTTAGTGTCTTTTTCTATTGGCAAATATAGAGATGAGGTTCTTTGTGATGTGATAAAATGCATGATGGACACATTTTACTAGGTCGTCTATGACAATTCGATAGGAAGGTTAGACATGATGGGTTCATAAACTATTACTCTTTTGTACTAACCCCTCTTAAACTTTTGCAAGCTCACGAGGATCAAATTAGGATAACAAGTGAGTATAAAATAAGAGGAAATCATATTAGTGAGCAAGAGGAAACGAAAAAGAAAGAAAAACAGCAAATGAGAGAAAAGAAAAAGAGTGAGGACGAGAGGGAAAATCAAGAGAGAGGTGTTTAAGAAAGAAAGAAAAGAAAGAAATTTAATGTAATTGCTAAAAGTGAGGTTAAGAGTGTTATGTTTGCAAGACAACCACTACTTGTACTTACGTACAAGGATGTTTATTTTTCTACTAATGACCTTAGCCCTACTTTGCCTAATGTGGTTGTTTCTTTATTACAGGAGTTTGAGGACCTTTTTCTTGAAAAGATACCACATGGACTACCCCCTTTAAGAGGCATTGAACATCAAATAGATTTCATACCTGTGCTACTATTCCTAATCGACTTGCCTATATTGCCAATCCCAAGGAAACAAAGGAGATACGACAAATTGATGACCTGTGCAAAAGGGATTTGTACAGGAAAGTCCTAGCTTATGTTCGGTTCTCCTAATCTTAGTCCCAAAGAAAGATGGAACATGATGCATGTGTGTAGATTGCCGAGCCATAAACAAAATAACAGTTAAGTATAAACATCTTATCCCTCGATTAGATGATATGCTTGATGAATTATATGACTCATGCTTGTTTTCTAAGATTGATTTAAAGAATGCCTACTATCAAATTCACATATAAGAAGGAGATGAATGGAAAATGATGTTTAAAACTAAATATGGATTGTATGAGTGGATAGTAATGCCCTTTAGTTTAAGTAATACACATAGTACTTTGATGAGGCTTATGAATCATGTCTTGCGTGCTTTCATTGGAAAATATGTGGTAATTTACTTTGATGATATTTTAGTTTACATCAAGAATTTAAATGATCATATGAAACACGTAAATGTTGTTTTTAGTGTATTAAGAGAGAACCAATTGTATGCTATTCTTAAAAAGTGTACATTATGTATAGAATCTGTTGTGTTTCTTGGATTTGTTGCTAGTTCATAGGGTGTTAGTGTTGATGAAGAGAAAGTAAAGGCGATAAGGGATTGGCCTACACCTAAGAATGCGAATGAGGTGAGAAGTTTTCATGGTCTAGCAAGTTTTTATCGAAGGTTTGTTAAAGACTTTAGTTCCATTACTGCACCTTTGAATGAACTTGTTACAAAAATGTTGTTTTCAAATGAGATGATGTGCATGATCGAGCTTTTAATTTATTGAAAGATAAGCTAACTAATTCACCCTTTTTGTGTTTGCCCAATTTTGAAAATGGTTTTGAAGTTGTATATAACTTTATTTCTTTAACTCCTTTAGATATTTTACCTTTGCTTACTTATGAACATGCTAATCTTGATGGGGGAAAAAGGGCAAATTTTATGAAGGATTTAGACATGAAAGAAAAAAATGAACAATATGCGAGACAAGCTAACAAAGGGCGTATAAAAGTTGGTTTTGAACTTGGAGATTGGGTGTAGGTGCACATGAGGAAGGAACAATTTCCCATGCAAAGGAAGTCCAAATTACAACCTAGAGGAGATCGACCTTTTCAAGTCTTGGAGAGGATTAATGACAACACCTATGCGCTCAATTTGCCAAGCAACTATAGTAATGATAGTGCTACTTTTAATGTTGTTTATTTATCTTTGGTTGATGTAGGTGATTTGAGGGCGAATCCTTTCTAGGAGTGGTGGAATGATGGAGATCAAGATACTGACCGAATGGTTACAGTCATGGTTTTGAAAACCAGACCGGACCGGCCGGTCCGACCGGTGACCGGTCGGTGGTCCTGTCCGGTTTAGCCTTCAAAACCGGTGTCCAATTGGACCAGTCCGGACCGGTCAAAACCGGTCAATTGACCGATTTTTGACCGGTCAGACAATTATTTTTTTATTTTTTTTTTAAATATTTTTAATATTATATATAATTAAATATAATTATTGCATACTTATCAAATCGGTGACCAGTAAGGCTACCGGTTCGATGACCGGTCCGGTTTTGAGAACATTGGTTACAGTTGATGTTAAGAAATTTTCCTAAGACCCATTCTAAGGAATTAGAGGTCTAATGACTAGAGCAAGAATAAAACGAATGAAAGAAGCTTTGTAAAGACTGATCATGGAGATGCAAGAAAAGGAGGTTGTTATTGAAGCTACTAAGGCATTACCGAGATTAATTACTTATCTTCATATGCAAGATGTTAAGCAAGACTTAGTACATGGTGAACCAAGCTTGGAATCCAAGATATAAGAATGATCATCATACATAGGTTTGAAGGAAGCCCAATCTGCATAATTAAGATGCAATAAACAAATGGGCTGGTTATATTGATATAATTAAGCCCAAATTTACGTTTTTTTGAGTGAATAAAGCCTTATTAACATTTGGTCCTTAATAATTTTGTTCATATCTTAATAAATCAAATTGTTTCCTTAATTTAGGAGATATTCACATTCAAGATTGATTTGTATCCTCAAATTAAAGATTTCCTTTCTTATTTAGGTCTTTCCTACTTAAGTATGAACCAGGAATAGGTAAGAAAACCCTTTCCTTATAGGATTAGGATATTATGATGCCTATTTAAAAGGCCATTTGATGTATTACGAGATCATCATTACTATCAACAAAAATTGAGTTATTTTCCAATAAGCTTTGCTTTGTTCTTTTGTGTTCTAGGTGGAATACAAATATGACTTATCAAGGGAGTGATCAACCTTTGTGGCATCTTAAGATCAGGCCTTTAAGGACTTAGCTTCCTTAAGGTACTAATCTGATCATTCAACTTGTTCTCTAAGATTCTGGGCACACATAATAAATGGATTAAGAGTTCCTAGGGCAAGTCGCCTAGTGGTTTCGTTGGGGGTTTGCTTTGTTATCTAATATTCTTGTTACTGTTGACGAATTTACTATGTCAAAAGCTAACTCTTTCCTGAGTTGGTTGCATCTTTGTGGGATGTGTATCAAAGATTAAATCAGCAAACAATAGGATACTCTAGGAGTAATTACAGATTGTTAGCATTCAACCTCTAAACATAGTTCAGCCCAAGCCCATCCAAACCTACACCCGTAGGGGCAAGATGGGGAAAG
>JAOSBM010000006.1:9959311-9971162 GCA_027568955.1 Erythroxylum tenue
GATATTGCAATAAGTTTTATGAAATTATCTATAGAGAGCAAAGCATCAGGTGGCATTAGAGTTATACCTTCATCTGTAATTGCTCCTGGAGTATCCTATTGTCTGCTGATTTAATCTTTGATACACATCCCACAAAGATGCAACCAACTCAGGAAAGAGTCTTAGCTTTTGACATAGTAAATTTGTCAACAGTAACAAGAATATTAGATAACAAACCTCAAGTTCAAAAGTTTTTTCATTTAGCTGAGTTGTGAGCTTGGACAGAGCCTGCAGGCAGCTAACAACAGCATTAGACAGCAAATTACTTTTTGAAGGGCATTCTGTCATTCGATAGACTTAAGTTTCAACCTTTGTCCTTCCAATACTGATAAGTAGCCAAAACATTAAAACTTACAACTCAATGATTTAAATTTGGAAGTACCTTCTGCCATTATATAGCATATACATTGCAATTACTGGCAGTTGTATCACAATAAAAGCATATTTTACAAAAAAAATAAGAAAATATTTTCTAGAACAAAACACAGCTGGTAAAAGAATCAATTGAAGCTATAGGATATTAATATGAAAAACAAGGTCAGTAAAGTAACACTTCTATTCCCTAAACTGCTGCTAAATACAAATTCAACACCCTTTTTCCAAGTCTCCATTAGTTGATTGCATATGCAATCATCCAATCCACAATTTTAGACAAATACATAAAATTACCTGTGAAATTTCAGAGCTGTTTGTTTTACATGAAGTCATGCCAACTGATCCAATCATGCGTTGCTCCAGGACCTGCATCTGGTGCTTCTTTTCAATAATTTCGCCTTTTAGCTTTTGCATTTGTTCCTATCGAAAACAAAGCAAACCCCCAATGAAGTGTAAGCACATGTATCAATTTTGGAGTCCTTTCAGAACAAATTAGAACAATCAAATTTAGCATTTCCTCTACTACGGAAAAAGACATCACCTTTACTTGTGAATCTTCAGGGTTGCTATCTGCTTGCTCTAACAGTCTTTTGAAGGAACTAGAAGACAATGCTACCTCCCCAGCTAACACTTTCATCTGTTCTTGAAGGAGATCCATTTGATCCGAGATTGTTGTCCCTGTCTGCAGAAACTAGTCATCATTTGCAAGGAACCATTCAATACTAAGAACCAGTCTGAAAATAGCTCAAAACAAATTCTGTCTAACAATAAAATTAACCAAACTGCAATATTTCAGAAAATTCAACATTTTACTATCAACATTTTTTTTGGTAAATACTATCAACATTTTTAGCAAACCTATAATTGCGTCAATCTTTTATAAACAAGAAATGTGCAAAAAGAAAGTCCATCATGGTATCGGAGGTGTATATGGGAATTCCCAAATCACTATAAACACAATATATAAATAAAACTGTCCCAAGTTGCAAAGTATTTGTTTCAAGGATCCTAGGACTTTGTTATAGCTACTAATCAGTTTAGATTTTGGAACATAATGTATTCGTCAACAGCATTTCCAGAAATATCCAAAGTGAATATAGTAGATCTATTAGAGAAAAGTATCAAATCCTGCTTTGGCACAAAACTATCACATAAATATTAACACGTTTAAGTAAACCGATTATAACATTGACATCGATTCAAAATTGGTAGAAAATAATGCTGAGATGGACTCTTAATTTGCACCCCTTCCAGCTTACGTCTGAGGCTTGAATCTCCAGAATAGGGAAACCTTACATTAAGCATGAGACAAATAATTGTCGTCTTCCTTTCACTCTTCCTTCAAGTATGGATTTATTTGTTTTAGGTTTCCAAAAACTGTAAACTGATCAGTAAAGTCTGACTTAGTTATATAAGTATCATTGACTATGCAATAAATAACTACATGGCTTGAATCAAGAGAGAAAATCACTAGATAATCTTATCTCAGAATAAAAAAGCAATAGTTGTACAAGTTTCTTTCTATGAATTGTAACTTCATCATATTCCTATTAACCATGGTCAAAGGCCCCAGATACATTTGATACAACCACCAAAAATAAGCACCAGAAAAGATGATATTCCAAACAACAACATACAGATTTGAAATGATGGAAGTCTACGAAGCATATGCAAAATACAGAAAGAGGCAATGCACTATAATCTGTAAAACGGATACATAGAGAATTCAGCACATTAGAAAATTTACAATTAAAAGCTTAGAATTTCTCTCACCGGAGGCAGTGAATGACTTGCAACAGTTGCGCTGAATAAATCGCCTGCTTGTGTTCTTTCTGGAAATGAAGCAGCAAGTGTCGGATGATCTCCCTTTCTACTAACTGATTTTCTTTGTCCATTCCTCGTATCAGCAAACATGACTCTACTTTCTGGTGATTTAGGAAAAGAAGCTAGTGATCCATTCATAGAGGCCTCACTATCAGGATTCCGTGATGACCCAATCAAACTCTCACGCCTCTACAAGGGAGATTTTGACGTTAGTACTTTTCAGAAAGATCCAGTGCAATTCCCAACCCACACCCTTCCCTCTCCTAAAAGAATAATCCAATAAAGCACCAAAATAGCAAATTATACACCACAGAAATTGATGATATGAGAACTTACTCTAACTTTAAACCAGCCAAGCATTCCACTTCTCCTGTTGCATTTATAATCCTTTACAAGCTCTTCTAGATTTGTGACATCATCCCTTCCTTCTGTTGAAAGCTCAGAAGCATAACTTACTGAATCTTCTTCTATTCTGTAATCCCTTTTTTTATCTGGTAAATATGCTAGCTGCATCAACATAAGAAATAAGAAAGGATTTGTGAAGGATGTAATGAATCAGCGAACATCAGGAAATTATTTCTCGTGTAAACTAAACTCAAAGTCAACATGGCAAACCTCATCTTCCCCAAAAGAATGTCTTCGTCTATGACTGGACCTCTCAGGGTGGCTTGATTGCAAGGAGTTCTTTGTTGAAACCAAGATAAGTTTAGTCAATCGTTGAATTCTTCCCATCAAAGCTGCTTTGGCTTGTTCTTCCTCCTCCAACCTTGACTGTAACTTGACCTGACCAGCTTCCAGCTTTGACACAATATACCAAATATCAGACACTACAGCAATTAAACAACCCATTACAACAGAGTTCCCATAGAAATTAGCTACTGTTTTGAAGAATAAAAGTTAAACTTGCATGTGAACCACATGGCATTGGCAATATATTTATAGCATTAAAAAGACTAGGCTGTAGATACCAAACTTAAGATTGATGATGATCATGCAAGGCTTGATCACATAACGCACTCACCATGTCATCTACACATCAGAAGATCCAACCTCAAAAGAACAATAGAATATGTTCACAATAAAGTACAGACGACATCTATGTCCGAGATTATCACTCAATTAGAACTACAGGTTATATGTGAATATGTATCTAGACTATTGCATCAAGTTGCTCCTGGAACTCACAAATGTTCCCCCAAAATGTAAATGAACACAAAATAACAGATTTTTCACCTGAAAAGCCTTAGTAAATACATATTAAGCAATTACTCCATAATAGAAATTTGATGCACACAAGAATTATTGCAAACCTGAAGCTTCAAATTAACCAGATCTTCCTGGGAAGAGGCAGGCTTATATGGATTCTCCACCATTCCACGTTTTAATTGCTGGAGTTCTTGCTTTAAGCATGAAATTTCTTTTTGATACTTTTTTATGAGGGACTTCTCATCCATTATCTAAGCAAATGACGATTGAAGAAAGAGAAAAAACCAATATTAAAATGATACTCATAAAATAGAAATTATGTCCCATTAAAATAACCTAAGATTCACCTTATTTTGAGAGGCCTTGATTTCCACATGCTTGCTTCTGTGTGCAAATTTCAATGTGTTGTGCGTCTCTTCACTGTTGCTAGAGGCAGGTGTCACATTGCAAATAAGCTACAAAAACAGGAGTTTGGACCATTAATGTTGTACAAAAGGAGGGCACTTTTTGAACCTAAAATGACTTCACGAACTGCTTTTTTCCCAGGGTAATCCCAGGTGAGAAAGAACTTGGAAATAAAACTGCAACAACATCCAACCTAAATAATAGCAAAGAAAGTTATCACAATCATCTCATTCCTAAGAATTTGTTCAGCAACTCATAACAAATCCTTCTCTCCCACACGAGAAAGACCAAAAGAAAAAACTAAAAAAATGGTAGCCACTTAGAAACATGGAGAAGCCACTCTATGCAAGAAATTAACTGAAAGCTACAATATATTGCATATGAAAAGAACATAAAGAAATGCTTCTATACATACAGAGATCCGCCCATGGCCACTAAGGGATGACTGCAATAGCCGAGTAAGTTTTGAATCTCGATAGGGTATATGAGTAGCTTTTCCATCTGTTAGTTTACAAATTACCTGCAAAAGCATTTCATTCTTAGTTAAAAAGTCTTTGACTTCACCTTAAAGGTTTTGGAAAAGCAATTAAGGTAATTTTCTATGTCCAGATGGGTCACGCATCAATAAGACATATAATCATAAAGCAAAATCAAATATGCAACTAATTTGGAGGTGTTGTACAAAGCAAAAAGCTGATTCTTATAACAGTTAAAATTAGAATCAAATTTGAATAGTACACAATAAATTCCATGAGAAAGAGAGAGAGAAAGAGAGAACAGGCAAGTGAATCTCACCGTCCCAAGTGTTAGCAAGCTTTTATTTATGAATGAACCTTCTTTTCTTCGTAATCCAGTTGTTTCAGTTTTAGAACTCTCAGATCCCGCAAGATCAATTAAATGCTACAAGATAAATCAGGCATAAAAGGAGTAGGCAGAAAACAAATTATGAACCTATATGTCAAACTATAGAGCTAGGTAAATGATTACCAATTGGGACAGTGTCACATCTTCCCCCCCAGGATTTTCTCCATGTGGACTGCTTTCAATAGTCTAATCAACAACACATTTGGAAAAAAATTAAAGCAAGCTAATCAAACAATCTTTTGATTGATACCAGACGCAACCCACATACAGAGCTTCATGAAGTTCTAGATTAGGATTAAACAACATTTATCAAACAGAAAAGAACAGACTTCACATAACCCTATAAAAATCAAGTTAGACATACTTACCAATGTAAATATGGTGTGACTACGACTACTTAGAAGATTGACATTATTTGAGCCAACATGCCTATGTTCTGAGAAACGTAAAAGGAATGACATATTAGATAATGATCAATTCACAAAAGGAAAACAAAGAACTATGTACAAAAGGAGCTCTAAAAAAAAATTGTTTTATGCTCACATACCATGCACTCTCAAATGCACAGGAGTAAAATGGAACAAGAAAGATTTTGTTTTATAAGGACACTAAACAACTAACAGAAATATCAAACTAAGCACACTTAAATCAAACTGAAGAATAAGAAACAAATCTGCAAATGAATGAACGTTAGTTTTTTTCTTTCATATTTCTATAAACACCTTCTCCAGATGCTATCAAGGATAGAGCATGAGCAGGTGATAAAACAACTTCTTCTTTGATCCCTTCAACATAAATTCCCTGCCAATGTAATGAATCACATATCAGAAACCATGTCTCCAAACTTTGAGAATCCAAGCTCATGTGCTAGCACAATATAGGTGTAAGGATGAAAGCATAAATTAATGTGACCAGCTCAAGCAGAAATAGTCTGGAATGCAAGCACAGTACTACCAATGGCAGAAAGCTCCTAATAAATGAAAAGAACAGTCAAAAGCAATATTACCCAAAGCCCAATGTAAGTACATTGATAAGCAAGATGCATTCTTAAGGGAAAAAAATATACAAGGAAAGCAATTAGGAGCTGATGATAGGAACTGATTAGGAAATTATCTTACGATTTTGTAGTAATTATCTTACATATACAGTACTTATCTTTTTAAGAAGTCTATTTTTAGTAGGACAATAAATTAGCATATTCCTATTCTATTTTAGTTCCTATACACTCTATGTATTCAGCCTATTTAAAGGGCAATGGACGAATAAGAAGGTAGTCAAAATTTTACTAGAAAAATAGTTGGTAGAAAGCTTGTCAAAGACGAGTTTTCTAAACAACCATAAGGCCTAAAAAGGGAAAGAACTCCAACAAGGGAAAATAGGATTTTCATGGAGTCGTCCTTTGACTAGACCCTACAGTAAAATACATATCAATTTGGTAGAGCCTATCGTCATGGACGACACTGTAGACTTGTAAAGCCGAATAGGTTTGTTCATGAGAAATATCAAGCAGAGGCTAACTATGATGGAGGACTACCAACAGTCCAACAAAAATTCCTTGAACATACAACTAGAGGAGATTCTACAAGAGCTAAAGGGGTGGAATTAGAACAATGAGGTGGGGGGCAATAGCCGCATCTATAGAGACTAAAAGGAGGAAACAATTGTTGAGCAAGCAAAGGGAACCATTGTTCCTAGGTATTCTAAATTAGAAGTTCCTTTATATGATGGTTACTAATGATCCGTTGATTTGGATCCATAAGCATGAGCAGTTCTTTAAAAAATCAAAGAATGCTTGAAGAAGAGAAGATGGGGGTGGCAGCGTTCCATCTTAATGGTGAGGCATTGTTTTACAAGGTGAAACAAGAGGAGGTGGGTATTAATTGGGAGACATCCACGGAGCAATGCCACCAGAGGTTCAATCTTCTTATGAGCTTCAACCCTTTAAACAAATTGACCAACCTAAAGCAGATAGGAATGTTGGGGGTTATCAAAAGGAGTTCTAATCTTTGCTAGCCCTCACCACAAAGCAACAAATCAACCTATTCACTACTGTTCTTATGGAAGGGCTCTAGCTAGAAGTAAAATTGCAACAACCAAGCAGCTTAGGAGCTGCTATGAATCCAACCCGCACCTTGTGAAAAGAAGCAGAGTATTTGGGCTGCCTTAGGAAGGACTCATAGGGCAAAACCTGCTTTGGAGTAATACATAAATAACCACTAAAGAGAAAGTTGCAGGGAAGGAAATTTTGGGAAGCATTCAATATTAGGAGCATAAATATGCCTTTTAAAGAAGTTAACAAAGAAGAGATGGAGAAATAAAAAGAAAAGCAGTTTTGCTTCAATTGTGATGAAACATGCTTCAATGGGCATAGATGCAATAAGTTATATAGGGTAAAATTGGCGAAATCTGAAGAAAGGGATAAGGGAGGAGGTTTCTAGGGAGTTTCATGAAGATTTTAAGAAGACATATCTGAGTTCAAGCTTGAGGACAAACTCCTTGTCCAGGAGGGGAGTAACGTTATGGAAGATGCATTCTTAAGGAAGAAATATGCAAGGAGAACAATTAGGAGCTAATAACAGCAGTTGATTAAGAAATTATCTTACGCTAATGCAATAGTTATCTTACGTTTCTATAATAATTATCTTATTTAGATAGTAGTTATCTTCTTTAGGAAGACTATTATTTTCATAAGTCTATTTTTAGTAGGAAAATAAGTTAGCATATTTCTACTCTGTTTTAGTCCTTAAACACTCTTATGTATTCAGCCTCTTTAAAGGTCATTGGATGAATAGGAAGGTAGTCAAAATTTTCTTAGAAAACATAGTTGATAGAAAGCTTGTAAGAGCAGCAACCATAGGGCCTAGGAAGGGGAAGAACTCCAACAAAGGAAAAAAGGATTTTCCTATGAATCGTCCTGTAACTAGATCCTAGACAAAAACACATATTATACATCATCTGATACTTACAAAATTATGAATCAACAAACACAAGCCTATGCAATTGATCCTAATCTCAAGTTGAAGTCCTTAAATTGGATACCATAGTCGCTAGAAAGCAAAAATGTTAGCACCTAGCAAAATTTCATGGTTTAACTATAAGCCCCATAGTAAGGGATTCTAACCTCGAATCCACTAATAATGTTAATATTGAAAAATACATACCAACTTTGTACACAACACAAGAATTTACTATTTAAATATACCAAGAAAGTGCTATGTTATTGCTGGAAAAGATAAGGGATACTTTCCAGGCAACTGCTAATTGCAACTTATGATGTAGACATGTAGAATCATATATTTCAAAGGATGAAACCAAGGTGTTCAAACTTGATGAAGGTCTCCTCCTATCTTGATGGATTTTATGGTTTCATGCATAGTTCTCCACAATCAGAGAACAAAACAGTGACTCTCATATATACATATGTATATATAGTTACCTGTGAATCCTCTCTTATTCTCAGGTTTTGCCCTGTTGGATTAAGCAAATCATTGATGACCTAAATAGAGAAATTAAAAGATACGTAAACAACTAGTTCATAAGGAGATAATATTTACTTGTATGGAAACTTCAAGCATGTATTTCAACTAAAAACTGAATCCGTTTAGCATATTTTACTAGTGGTTATCTGATTTATGACAAAATATAAGCTCATATGGATAAGCAATATCTAACTAAGAACTTGGGAAAAGAATTACAAGAGATTATGCCCTGCCACCACAAGCGGTGATGAACCAAGGATAAGTGGGCAATACTAACAATGCTTAATCAAAGTAAATTTGTAGAGAATCTAAACAAGTACAACAAAAAGATAGAAGCATTGTTACAACAAGCAGTAATGCATGTTTGCATTGAATCTTGTAAATTGGCAACTAAATGAAGAAAGAAGTAAGAAAACAAGCACCCTAGTTTGTAGAAAAGAAAAAAAGAAAGAACAAGTGTAATACACAATGAATTGCTGGAAGAAAGAACTAAATCTAGCATATAACAATTATTGTGTGTGGTCATGTCAAGCACAATGTTCCATGGAAAGGGTGAAAAGCATTTCCCATAAAGTTGAAATTTTCTAAATTTTATTTTCTAAATTTTCAGTTACTATATCTACTAGTGAAACAATCAAAGACACTTAGTTTTAAATGAGATTAACTGACCTCGTTGTATATCTCCAAATAAGAAACACGAAGAAGAAATTCCCGCACTGGTGTCTGACATGTTAATATTAGTTTTAGGGACATATTGATAGCATATTTAGTCAATTCCACGATACAAGTCTCAAATACATAATGGTAGGCAAAACAATCCTACCTCTTGTATTATTCCAAAAACATCCTTTACAGCCAGTGGAATAACTCCAGGTGACTTTTGTTCTCCCTAAAATTCAAAGGCAAAACATACAAACATATAGGAATGATGAGTATCATGTTTGAAAATTTGAGACATGGCAAATAATACATCAAGATTCTAGTAGCAGATGAAATTAATAACCAACCAAGTCCTTGACATAAACAAAAGGGCTTCTTGTTGTTCTCTATAAGGGATAGTTATCTGCCACATTTTCCTCTATTAATCACCATTTTTTATGTCTAGTATGAGTACAATAAAATAAATCAATGTTTGATATTGTATTTGCCATCTAAATAACTAACATAATTTGTTTCTCATAGTCGCCACTTATCAATATTATCTGGGTTTATAAGCACAAATAATTAGTCACTGAAGTAGAACAAGAATGCAGGGAAAGAAATGGTTATATATTCCAAGATATTGGTATTCATTTAGATACTTACATGCATTGTATGCGTCTTCCCGCTACTAGTAACACCATATGCAAATACAGTGCCTGTTCCAAAAGAGATTAGTTATCCACTGCAAATTTTTTTAGTTACTACAAGTACAGTTAAGATTAAGAATTGGCGTAATCGGACCTGTTTTTTTACATATATTTCTCCTTATTTGAGACCCTATTCTATTCACCTCTTTGGGCTTCTATTAAATCGAGAAATGGGTTTGATTGTCCATTTTTGATATAATAATATCTAAGGTATCTTCCGGATAATTCAAATCAAAGCAATTGGATGTCCGACTTGGGCCTAGATGACATGACCGATCAATAGTCCTCCAAAAAGGTGAATACAAAACAGATGTGCCCTTTATGAAATTCTATCACATGGTAAGCATCCTCTAATCTCGTAACTGGGGCATATGTTTGCTCCGTTGCTGTTATTATACTTTGATTCATAAATATTTGAACATTAATATTCAAATATTAACATTCATTAATATGCAGTTCCAGTATAAAATTGAATTTTATCCAATATTATAGAAAGTCTAGCCTGAGCAGAACTAGGGGAGAACAAATTTTAAATGTTATACACAAACATAGAATATGGAGAGTCATATTCATTTTAAGTAGCTCGAAGCTGCAAATATAACTTGTGAGTTTCCGTATACAAGATATCATACTGTTTTACAATCCAATATGCGAGTCCAGACATCAGAAAGACAGAAAATGTGATAACGTGTTTATATTCTCAAATAAACAAGTGGAGTGATTAGTAAATTGCCAGAGATAGTAGCAGAAGCATACATGAAAATTACTATATAAATCCAGCTGCAAGTTTCCTAGAAGAAGAAAACGAGTTCCAGACATCGTTTCTTCAGTCATGAACCAAAACCAACTTAGGAAGAAATTACTCAAAATATATACCAGATAATGTATTTCAATAAAGTAGATAACATATAACCAGCTCGAAAATGTTAAATTACTATATTCAACTATCAATGAAATTTTGAATGCCAATTCATTATCACCTTGTTTAAAAATTATCAATTTAAAAGGAGTAATTACCGTTTATCCCCTTCATAACACCGCTAACAACATGCTGGGCAGCAACGTCATAAACATGGCGAGTTGTTGTCGCCGGACCAAACACTCTATCTGCCAGTTAAGAATAATACAGAAAATCAACTTCATTTATTAATAAGACAAAGGACAAAGAACGGTTTCGTTTCAACTGCCTAAGTCCAAAAACTTGAGAATGGAGAAAAATAACATGAAAATGTGCATACATTAAATAAAAATAAGCACTAACCAAAACCGTAAGCAACTGAAGAATTGTACTCGTTCCTTACTGTATAATCCCCATCTGCATACCATGCTATCTCGTCTCCTCTGTTGATCTCTCCAGAGCTACATGGGCAACAAAACGGTCACCAAAACATAGAATGACAGACAGATCAGTAACTGCAAGACAGCTCAATAAAAGTCAAAGCAATAAACTACCTGAGAGGACGGAACCTAACGGTGACAGTGACATTTTCCTTAGCCTTACTAGTCCCCGACCGGTCAAAAGTGGGGCCAGTATTCGGACTTGGACCGGAGCTAACCGGAGAGCTTGAATGCCTCGACGAAGTCGCCGAGGGAGGCGTTAAAGGTCTTACAGCGGACTTAGCGGGCAACGGCGGTGGAGGTTGCGCTGGGGGCTTTCGTGATCGGAAGGGAGAAATGGAGGGGCGGTGGGACCTAGCAGAAGCAGAAGACATAGAGAAGAGTGACGGTAGAAGGTAGAGAGAGAAAGACAGAGTGAAAGAAGTGTGAGGTGTTGATGAAAAAGCGCCGGCAGCCGCTGCTTAGTACTAGTAGTACTATTGCTTGATGCGGACATTTGTTTGGCTTTGGCGCCCTCCGTCCGTTTCCCTTTGTTCTTCCAAATATTGTTTATTTTGAAAATTTGAACTTTTCTTTTAATTTTATATTAATTTAATGACATTCTATTTCTTAGTTAAAATCACTTCTTGTTCTTAACGAAATCATGCTATTAAAGTATATGTTGCCTATTTTAAATTAATTGAGTATGATTATTATATATCATATTATATAATGTATCATAATTAATACACATAATAAATTTGTACTGGTTTGGGCCGGGACCCTCACCGGCCAGGTATTGTCCCCTTTGGTGCTTTGAGCCCTTTAGGAAACCCTATCCTAGTGGTGAGAGGCATCCACCAAGAGTGGACCAAATCCCTGAGGTCCTGGGTTCGACTCTCGTAAGCCCTCATGAGGGGATAGAGTTTCCTAAAGGGCTCAAAGCACCAAAGGGGACAATACCTGGCCGGTGAGGGTCCGGCCCAAACCCTA
>JAOSBM010000006.1:9971262-9989708 GCA_027568955.1 Erythroxylum tenue
GCATCCACCAAGAGTGGACCAAATCCCTGAGGTCCTGGGTTCGACTCTCGTAAGCCCTCATGAGGGGATAGGGTTTCCTAAAGGGCTCAAAGCACCAAAGGGGACAATACCTGGCCGGTGAGGGTCCCGGCCCAAACCCTACGTAGCTCAGTAGTGAGAGGCGTCCACCAAGAGTGGACCAAATCCCTGAGATCCTAGTTCGACTCCCGTATGCCCCATGAGGGGATAGGGTTTCCTAAAGAGCTCAAAGCACCAAAGGGGACAATACCTGGCCAGTGAGGGTCCCGGCCCAAACCATGTACTATAATAAATAAATTAAAAAACACACTTTTTTTCAATCTAATTAATTAAATTAAAGCTCGGGGGTTAATCAAATTAATTAAACCAGGTCCAAAGCTGTCAGGGTGGACCGAACCGTATCCATGATCCGGCACCCAACCCGCCTCAAAAGGTCTGGTTGGCGCCATATTGCTCAAAGATGAATAAACCCCCCACCATTTCAGACATACAGAAACCATTACTATATCAGAGGCAGAGATCGATCGAATCGAGCCCATAGGTGAAAGCAGAAAACATGAATGACGTGCCATCTCCAATGCTTATCGATGGAGACGAGAACCAGAAGAAAGACAGCTTCTTGAAAGCCAACAACAAGGGTAAAAGCATCGCCACAGCCGACTCTAAACCCACTCCCTGGGTCGAGAAGTATCGCCCTCAGTCTCTCTCTGATGTCGCCGCTCACCGCGACATTGTCGACACCAGTTATGAGTCTTCTCTGTCTCTCACTATCTAGGGTTTAGCTTTTGTGAATATTTAGAAGTTCGTATTGTGTAGGAATGCCAATCTTTTGTAGGATTTTTAGTAATGCAATTTCGGACAGTTTTATACATAGAAATTGCAGGAAGTGTTTCAAATTAGGGGATATTCAAATAACTAATCTTTATTGTGTAAGCAAATTTTCATCTTGTGTATATCGTGCTTGACGTCTGTCTCTGTCTTTTGTAAATTTTTTATCTTTTTTTTCTTTGGGAATAGTTGATAGGCTCACCAGTGAGAACAGATTGCCCCATCTCTTACTCTATGGCCCTCCTGGGACGGGTAAAACGTCCACCATTCTTGCTGTGGCACGCAAACTATATGGAGCACAGTACCACAACATGATTTTGGAGCTTAATGCATCCGATGACAGGGGAATTGACGTTGTGCGCCAACAGATACAAGACTTTGCTAGTACGCAGAGCTTCTCATTTGGGTACTTCCCTTTAGTTTGATTTAATGTTTGTATTATGTAAATTGGTAGTTCCATACTCTAAACTGACTACAGTTGGATCTGATTGATCACTGACCTTGTCACTTACACACAGACCACAGTGCATTTTTGTTTTCTGTTATTGCTACACTTTCGTGGCGACATATTATGTTACAGTTTTACTTTTTTTTTCCAAGAAGATCCTGTGCAGCCCTTTTGGTTTGAAAACGTTTGCTCTGGGCAGTATCTTTTAACTGATTGCTAAATGGTTTGATGCTTTCAGCTCTAAGTCATCTGTAAAGCTGGTCCTACTAGATGAGACAGATGCCATGACAAAAGATGCACAATTTGCCTTGCGTAGAGGTAAAAAGTGTGAATGGTCAATTATCGTCTGTCCCAAAATCAGTTCACTATTTGTCATAAACAATATTTGTATGTTTCTTCACCCTGCAGTAATTGAGAAATACACTAAGAGTACTCGCTTTGCACTTATTTGTAATCAAGTGAACAAGATTATTCCAGCCCTACAGTCTAGATGCACTCGATTTCGATTTGCTCCTCTTGATCCTGTGCATGTTGTTGAGCGACTTAGATATGTTATAAAGGTTGAAGGGTAAGTAATATTTTCCTCTGAAGTCATTGCTCCTTTGAAGTCTCATCTATTGGGGGCTGTAAAGACTGCTTATGTTTCTACAAGGTTGATAAACCCCAGTGCATGCCATATAAGTTTCTTCTAATAACTGATCATCTTTCTGGGTTTCAGAAATTTGAGATCATAAATGGTCTTAATTTGGCCCGGAAGTTTGAAAGAAAACCTTTTGCTTCTTGGACCACCTATCTGCCTTATTTCGTTCCTTAACATTTTTACCTTGAATCAGGCTTGATGTAACTGAGAGTGGTTTAGAGGCACTTGTACGGCTTAGCAATGGTGACATGAGAAAGGCTTTAAACATACTACAGGTTCTGAGATTTGTTTAATTTCATGTTTTCAACAAAAGGAATCATTTTGGTTTGTAATTGCGTTTTAGGCTTTTCGCATATTGGGTATATGCATTTGTATTTTGGTGTGACTCAAAGCCAATAACTCATAATTCAAAAATGTAAAATATCTTTTGTTCAGATTATGTTCCTCTGTTAAATGTGGAATGTTCCGTGTCATCATTTTGCCGCTGTAAACTAGTATTCTTTTTCCACATGTTTTAGGGTCCCGTGTTAGTATTGTTCTCGTCATGACTTTCTGTCCATCTAGCATAACAAAAGCCTTAAATGCTAATACGAGCTTAAGTTTCTCATTCTGTTGATGGAAAGGAAAGCCATTTTCCTGGAGACTTCAAAATGTATGGTTTATGTGATCATTGTCCTGTATTCTATATCATGAGATCTATAAGCAACTGTTTGCCGTGTGTGGTCCCATCCACCACCTAATTCTTCTGGACTGCCAGTTTGAATGCTGATAGTCTTGTAACTTGGTCAGTATGCATGGAACTTGTTCTGGCCCTTCACTCTATTCTTCATATTCTCTTTATATGGATGTGTCTTTAATGCAAATAGAGCTTTTTTATTATGCTTTTCATTTTGTTTTTAGTCGTTAATAGAAATTATTCGGTGTCTTCTGAATAGATTAACTGCATTTATAGAATATCTATATCTCTTAAATTGATGTCACGCACATTCTATCTTCTGTTGGTCAATTTTGTTTGTAACATCAACTTTGCATTGTGAAATCTTTATTTCCTGATAAATGCAGTCAACATACATGGCTTCTCAACAAATTACAGAAGAAGCTGTTTACCTATGTACTGGAAATCCATTGCCCAAAGACATTGAGCAAATATGTTACTGGCTTCTGAATGAAACCTTTGCAGAAAGTTACAAAAGTATTCACTGATCTGTTTGCCCATACACTGCCATTTGTTTTCATATATGTTATGTTGTGCAAACAATGATTGTGATTGCTACTAATAATTTCTCATACTTCCTAGGAATTTCTAAGATGAAGACAGCAAAAGGATTGGCCTTGGTGGATATTGTTAGAGAAGTGACAATGTAAATGAAATGCTTTAGCTATTAACTTCTTTAAACTTCAATCAGTTGATCCCATTTCATTCCATTCTATCAGGTTTGTTTTCAAGATTCAGATGCCATCAGATGTTCGAGTTCAGTTGATTAATGATTTGGCTGACATAGAGTATGTATTTGCACGTCATTTAATCTTTGTCTTTATTGATTGGTTTTGCAAATGCCTGCTCACAATGTGTCTTCTTTCTAATCGACATTTGTGATAGTGTATGTGTCATCACTTGCTTGGAAAACATATAAACAAGGACACAATGATGATGTTTAACAACATTCAAAATGTTGAATTCATCATGACCCTGAAATCTTGCACATATTGAATTATGACTTTTTAAAAAATTTTCAGGTACCGATTAAGCTTTGGGTGTAATGATAAGCTACAACTTGGATCAGTCGTTTCGTCTTTTACTCGAGCTCGATCTGCGCTTCTTGCTGCTGCAAAGTAGTAAATATATGGTTTTATCTTTCCTGCGTTTTCTGGTTTAAACCATATACATTAGCTTTGGGTCTTGAATATTTGGAGTATGTAAAATCTCGACTCTGTAATTCAAAGTGTTTAAGGGTATCAGTCAAGTCTCTTAAACCGTTATTTTGTAGGACTAGGAGCTCTTGATCTTGTTAGTCAAGGTGTATTTTGTTATTATTTTGTTCATGCCCTCGGTATTACCAGCGCTTCATTTTTCTCACTTCTGCCAAGGCCTATAATGGCTTTAAAGATTACATATGGAAAATTACTAGTTTAATCATTGCCAGATTTAAATGTGCAAATCAAGCTAACAATAATGGCATTCAATTTGCCCATAATCACTGTACTAAGCATGCAAAACAACTCATTACAAGTAAGACATTTCAGTCCTACCATTTCAAGTTTAAAAAAAACCTTGATGTGATGTTTTCCAATGCTAATTGTTCTCTATCATGTTTTGAGCCTAAGGGGTGACCTGTACAACAAAATTCTGTAATAGCTTTTACGTTTCCCTACTAAGTGTGAATGTGAACAACCCGTTGTCAGTTTTCAACCTACAAATTATCTCGTCTTTTAAAATTTACATGGTTCTCTTATGCAAATTTTTTAACTACAAAAATGTACCTCGAATGACCCAAATACTTACAAGTAGACTATTGCATCTGCATATGATAAAAGATGAATGAACATTAGTTGTTCTCCCCACAGCCTTTGAACGGCATTCAGCATCTATTATTAATGCAAGCTTGCTGTATCTAATATCATCAACGCAGCTACTCCACAAGTACCTTGTTTCTGTTTAAACACCATTAATCTTGTGTCCTGTTGGACCAGATAATCTCAATTTCAAGAGATCTGGATGATTCGTCCTTGGTGCTTTCGTGGTTGAGACTAAATATCCCACTGTATACTCCTTCTGTCACAACTTTGTCGATTTGGATGGTCACTCTTCCCAGGGTTGACTATAAAAAAAAAATCATAATTCAAATATGGTATAAAAGTAAACTTCAACCAAAAAGACCTTACAGGCAGGCACCAGTGTGACAACTCCAGCAATTGAGTCCACTATTGACCAACATACTCAAATCATCTACATTGAACCTTGGTTACCTTTCCAAAAGTACTCCTGTTTTTGCATATAATGTGAAGCTTTTGCCCCCTTGGCGGTACATCAAAGGCCCATGTGAATCCTTCTTGCCATTCAGGACAGTTAGAATGGCTCACAACCTGAAAACATTGGCATCCTTAAGTGTGAGATGTAGCTACATATTGACGATAAGAAATTGCAAGTATAATAGTATTTTGGTTTGCTTCTAGTAGTTGTACATCATAATTCTTTTTTGAGCATCTTGAACTTTGGCAGAGAAGTTTTTCTTAATTTAAAATATAAATCCAATATAATGCCAATCATCACGAATCCACCAAGTCCAAGCACTTCTTCTTCCTTAGTACAAACAAACTTGGAGAAATTTTCCTGCGATTCCAACAATATGGCAAGTTGTGCACACACTAGTAGCTGGTCAATCATTGGTGGGAAAAGAAAATTTTAACTCTCCAAGTACATCCGAATAAGAAGATCAATTGATGGCAGCCACTAGTTAATGGCTAAGTTATGGGCACCCAAAAAATATAAAATGTACCTTAGTTTGTTGTGCAGGTCCATTGCCTATTGTCAATCGGCAAAAAGCATTTATGGCTCCCAACGCCTGCCTTAGATTGTTTCCACGATTAACTGTGACAGTCAAACAACCAGGCAAACAGTGCAACAATGAATCTGCTCTATCATGGAAACTTGGTGGACAGGTCTTCATCAGTGTTTGCAGAATGGGAATGGCTTCAGCAGCTACCATTGCCTGAGATTTTGCAATATCTATTGGCATGGTGGACCAAGACTGTTTCAACAAACATAGGGTCTCCAATGCAGACTCCTGAGCAGCCTCACAACCAGACTTTAGTGCATTTACCAAATGTGGGATAGACAACGTAGCTGCTTCAGAAACATGGAGCTTAGGGAAGTTGGTGAATATGACATTTAAGGTTTTCAAGACCTGTACATTGATAGTTGCTGCAGACCACAACTCCCTCTCTAGTGCAGCTGCCCAAAAAACATGCTTTATATTCAGATCTGATGTAAACTACAATCAAAATAATGAATAAGAAATGAAAAAAGCTACCAGCATTAAATCAAGTTTTATGTGTCATTGTTTAGAGCTAGCTATGGTGATATCAACTATAGAATAAACGAACTTCCAGTCCTATTTTATTTCAATTTCCATTTCAATTCTTCTACTTAAATTTTATCTGAATTCTCGTATATAAAAAAAAATCAAGCCATATTATCAACACAACTGCAATTTTGTCTAATATACAATGTCAAACGTAAAATTAATATGCAACAATACGTTTATTCATGGTATATGTACCAAATATTAATTCAATTATCACATAAATACTTAATAAGAGTTGCAATCTACCGCCAAGACCTACACTGAGTAATAACCTTAAAGATTTGTGTGATAATTTGAAGTAATTGTTACTGTTCACTACCTATAGTCATAATTCAAATAAATAAATTTATACTTGGTAACATTCTATGACATAAAAACTGTGTTGAAAATTTGTAGTATGTAGGTCTTAAATTAGGAGGACTAAAGTAGGAATTTAGGTCAATTAAGAGAATTTTTTTCCCCCACTATCTTAAATGAGGCTATATACTAAAATATATGCTAAGAGAGGCTATTGATCTTCAATATTATTAAAGCCCTTAGAGGCACTTGATTTACCATTATATACTTACCTCCAACAAGAAGCAAGTCAATTATTTGATAGAAACAAATCCAAATTATTGATCTCTGCAGACGGCATTCCTATAAAGTATATGAAGAAAATATTTTACAAAGGCATATCTTTAATTGTTTTCAATTTAGTGATATTCATTATCAACTAGGTGCAGAGATCAGTCAATTTACAATAAAACACCACGATACTATTATCTGAGTTGGTATGTATAAAAGTAGATGATTGCTCCTTTTCATAAATAAGTTTGATAAGTTTAGAAGTTGGTGGCTACTCTTAATAACTATTTTCAGTGATGGGCCCCTTTTTTGAAATTTTCCCTACTTTCAGTTTTCAAGCTATAGTCTAAAGGATTGGAGATTTAATGGTATATTAAATCAGATACATGAAATGGTCAACAAAGCATAGCAAAAATCTCTGAACAAGGAGAAAATGAGGATGGAAGGGCGAAAACTTCCATTTAACTTACCTGTCAAAGATCTAATGAGCTCATTTGATACATACTCTTGGAGGGTGTGGTTAGAAAATAAAAATTTGATCATTGTTGCAGCCTGGTTAGCAACTTCGGAAGTAGAAGACAGCAGAAGTTCCTGCACCACTAAAATACCACCTGCTTCAGCAACAGCTCGCCTGTTAGTCCGGCTGTGTATGACAAAGTTCTGCAATGCACAAATGGCTACCATAGTCATTTCTTCAGATGGCTGATCTTCAAGCAAGCTTACAAGAGCACGACATGCTGAAACAGAATCACTAGCTCTAGCAAGTCCTTCCTGTTGGGAGAGGTCTCCAAGAGCCAAAGCTGCAAGAAGTCTACAGGTCTCTGATTTGGTTTGGGGATCTAACAGATATTGTGCTAAAGGTGCAATTGCATATTTGGAAACCTTCATCTCTCGCACTCTAAGGTTGTTAAATAAGGCTTCAAGTAATCTTGCGGATAATTCTTCACATTGATGGGATCTTAATAGGTCCAACAAGGCATCTATCGCACCAGCTTCAGCCATCTGCACTGCACTAGAAGCATCAGTTCTTTCATGAACAAGTAGGGCATTTAGAGCAGTGTTGATAGTGCTCTCAACATTAGAAAGCAACATTTTGACAAGAACCACCAGAGGTGCTTTAAAGTAATATTCTGCTTTGAAGTGCAGGACATTTGAGAGAACTGAAGCAGCAGTTTCCCACAGTTCAAGTGGTGGTTGAGGATCCTCTTGATTGATTATCTTTGCCAACTCAAATATACCACCAGAATTGGCGACTGCCTTTGGCCAGCTTATGGATATCTTTTCCAATGCCTTTACAGCAGTCTGCTGAAGGTTCACTATTCCAATTCCTGCTAGCCGCACTAGTGGAACAACAGCAGTTTTTGTATTAATATCCTGTTGAAAATGCTCTTGTGCAAGAAGATGAGATAAAAGTTCTGTGCCCAGCTGCTGAATGGCTTGAGATGGGGATTCGAGAAAAGAAATTAGAGGTTCAATGACATCACTGGGACTGAGTTTCAATGTTGCAAGGCTCTGTGGTTTCTCCAGTATATTTACAAGTGCTTGCAAGGCACTATGCTGTCCCCACAAACTGAAATCTTGACGAAGTAAAACCATAAAAAGGGGTTCCACAATTTTTGCAGCGTCTGAACTTCTAGCAATTGCACCACTGTTTGTCAAAATGCGAAACAGTTCTGCAATTGCAGAGCACAAGGAGATGGGTGCAACAGGAAGCAACTCAACACATTTATCTATAATTCCTCCTTTGACCATATCCAATTTTCGCTGGGCCCTGTCTTTTCCCAACTTTGTCATAGCACAAATGCTACCCTCAATAAGTCGATAATTTGTCCCACAAACAAAGCTAGGTAGATTATCGACAACAGCATCACAAGCTGCTGCAAGCTCTACCAGTCTTTCATTGTCCAGTAATTTATCTAAAGCACAGACTGCTGACTCTGTAGCTGAAATTGAATCTGACTGAAATAGAGATACAAGAGGAGGTATATATTCAGAGGCAATCGAATCTTCTCTAAATTTTGCAGTGCTAAATAGAATAATGCATAGCTCTGCAGCATCTCTCTTCAATTCTAAGGATGATGCAGAAGACAATATTTTGTACAGACTATCAAGTGGATAACCTTCCACATCAACGAACAAAGCTGCCTTTGAAGTATTTCTTGAAGTGAGCTTGACCAAGGCAGCAAGAGCAACCTCTTGCTCACTCTCTGAAGCAGTGTTAAGCATGTCACAAAGAGGTTGAATAGCCTGCCTGGCTAATTCACAGTCTCTGATGTTGTCGGCATCAAAAAGTTCATGAAGAGCCCTTGCAGCACTGAACCTAGCATCTCTTGATCCCAGACGTAGAACAGCTATTAGTTGATTTAATGAACTCAATGATGTTTCATACCGAATAATATCAGGATTGCTAAATAGGATTCTCAATAGCTCAGCTATAGAGGCCTCTGTAGAGTCCTGGGGACTCAAAGATAGATACTTAGTCAAAGCATCAAGACCTCCAGCTTCAGCAACGGTTAACTTATTTGAATCACTTCCATCAGCAATATGATTTAGCAGTCGAACAGAAATTGGAGGGGCACGTGGCCTATCAGGCAAAGGTTTCAACAGATCCACTAACAGAGGAATAGATTTGCGTGCAACAGAACCTAGTCTAACCTCTTCAATTCCAAAAAGTCGTTCCAGAGTAACTTGACCAGGATTTTGCAGCAGATAAAATTCTTTTGATAAAGCCACAAGGTTTGGCATGTCTGACTCTATATGACCAATCAATGATATTAACCCAGCAACAGCACCTGAATTTGCAATTGTGAGACTTATCCCCTTACTTCCACTGCAGACAAGACTAGCCATTGCCTGGGCAGCAAAATATCTATCAATTATTTCGTCAGATTTCAGTAATTGAACAAGTGAAGGTATAATGCGCATTGTTGTGGGAGACAGCACAACATTTGCATCTTGGAATAAGATGGCCAGAAGCAATGCACTAATCCATATACCCTCTGTATCCCCAAATTCTGCCTGAAAAAGAAAGACAGGCTTTCCCTTAGAAATCAAATTTTGATGAGATATTTGAATTCCGAAAGTGTATAATAACCCATGGCACAGAAGCACAAATTAAAGAATTGCAATAAACAGGAGCTAACATTTTTCAGTTATGAAAGAAAATTAAAGTTAATATTGTAAATTATACACTCCAACAAAAAAAAAAAAATTCAACAAATCCTTTTACCTTTCATAATAAGATATGGTTGAACTAACTTATGAATGCATAGACTGGCCAAACTGAATTGCCATAATCACTGTTCACCTCTTCAGAAATTTAAGACCCCTCCTGCTACTTTTACTTACCCAAGCCGAGCTCCATTATAAGTACAGTTTCCTATTGGATTATCTGTCTTAAAATGCTTCATTAATCTACTTAAGGCGAAAGTAATTCCTTCATGAAAGCTATGAGTCATCAGTTTTAATCCCATAATATCAAGGATACCAATGAAGAAAGCCATCCAAATGACTGCAGCATTAGCAGATTGCAAACAATTTCATAAAGCTAATGAAACCATACCTGCGAATTTGAAGTATAACTCAAAAGTTTGTCAGAAAGGACCTCAAGTCCACCAGCTTCCATTATGATAAGTTTGTTCTTTACTTGATAAGAAGAGGTGATAGATAACAACCACAAGGCAACAGTACCAGCTAAAACAGTGGCTGGATCAGCAAGATCAAACTCATCGACCTCCTGAAATACTGATCTTTCAAAATATACTCTCGGACTTCTCACCTCTATTTCCAAAGATGAATAGCTACAATTTTTCTTCATCATATCCACTAAAGCATATATCAAGGGCTTTGAGTATCCAGATGCGTCAAGTGCTTCCATTGACTGCTGTCGGTTCTCTTTGGCTGCACATATAAGTAATGCAGTTCCCCCAACTCTCACTTCTAAACTTGAGGAGTTCATTATTCTGTTGGCTAGAGAACCTATTATTGTTGATTTTGTAATCAATAGGTCACCAAGCATGGCTGGTTGATCCCCACAAAGTCTAGACAAGATCTCTATGGCTTTATCCTGCAGATAAGGTGGCCCTTCAGCTAGGCAGTAAACTAGGGATGCCAAACTTGAAGGTGCTTCAGCAAGGGCAGACCAAGTTGGGGAAGTATGGTTGACACCTTGTTTCATCCTGGCCAGTGCTGCAATCACTTCTAAAGCATCTGCAGTATCTGCACCATGTAAATCCATTGCATTTAATGAATCAAGAATTGCAAGTACAACAAATCGACATTGTGCATTTCCCCTAAGAACATCACCCACTGGGAAATGCTTCAGCAATTGATAAATAGCCCGTGAAGCATGTTTTCTTCCCTGTAAAGTCCCTTCACCCAGGACTCTTGTCAAAGCAGCTACAACATCTTCAGCAAGGGCTTCAGCAGCAATCTGGGAATCAGAAAGAAGATTGGCCAGAGCGGCAACCGCAGATTCAGCAGCTTGAATGGAAGATGTTTTAGCCAACCTAATCAAAGGCTTGACATCACCTTCTGCAATATAATGCATCTTGTTAGTAGTTTTAGTCTTCAGTGGACGTGACAAAGCACTCAAAGCTCGAGCTAACTGTGTGGCAACAACTTGAGTATTATTACTGTTCAAAAGCTTCACGCAAGGTTGCAAAATCTCATCAATTGCAAGACTATCACAGATATCTTGCCGTGTGCTTAATAAATCAGCAAGGACAGAAGCTGCATACTCTTGCGTCTCTTCATTATTTGAGCTCAGAACCTGGACAAGAGAACTTAATGCCTCATTTGCTGCAGATCCCCTGTGCAAAAGATCCTCATATGATGCCATTGTAAGCACATGACCAATAACTTTTATTACATGGGCCTTTGAGCTAGGTGTGTCTCCTAGGAGCAGAGCTAATAACTGATTAATTGTTGCAGAATCAGATGTTTGGATAAGCTTCATCAGTGTCATAGCTGAAGCTTCTTGACCTTTAGGTCCACCACTTTTTAAAAGCCATAAAAATGCTGGAACGGCACCTGCACTGTCAACACAGGCTCGGATATCTTCACTATGACAAGACAGATTCCAAAGCACATGTGCAGCATCTTCCCTTGCTTTCTGAGACCCAATCTCTAATAGTTGCACCAGTGGAGGAATGCCTCCAGCAGCAGTAATTGCCCACTTGCTATCATCAACCTGGTCTGTCAAGATTGCCAGGAACCAAACAGCATACTCTTGATGCTGTTCACTGGATAAGCCCAACAATGATATCAGTAACTGAATTCCTTCTCTCTTTCTAATGGCTTCCCAAATGCCTACTCCATCACGGCATAGGCTGGTTACAGAAAGTATTAGACCCTCTTGGGCATCCCCAACAGCCATCGTTACGAGTCCAATAAGAACCTTCTTAGCTTCTGCATGATCAATACATCTTGACAGGTAGCTATTGCTATAAAGACTTGCCATAGCCTCAAGAACACGCTCTTGAATTAATTTGTTATCACGAGGTTTCAGTAGCTTTACCAGTATGTTCTCTATCTTTGAAGCATCAAAAGGTTCACTATCCACACTAGACTTTTGTTCAAAGATCATCAAAACATAAGCAAGTGCTCCTATTATATCAGCAACTGGTGCTGATAAGCGAGGGGCACATGACAGCTCTCCAAGATGTAGAATCAAAGCGGACATGCCACCAGATATATTTGCCAACACTTGTGATGCATGAGCCTGCAGAGCCTGGGCAGCCTCTCCTTGCATACCCTCTTTAGAAGGAGCAACAACAGCCCCAATGAGAATATAAATGCCATCTGCATTTATAATAGCTTTCTTAGCACTTACTGACTTGAAGGAAAGAGCTTCCAATGCATCAGCAGCACTGGCTCGAACGAAGATATCATTTTTCTGACCAACAAGTAGAAGCAAAACTTTGATGGCTCCAGAATCAATTACTTTGGGAATGCTATCACTGAAAGCAAGCATCAGACGGGCCAAGAGAGAAGCTGCATTTGACTGTGTAGCAGCATTATCAGAAGACAAAAGGCCCACAATGATCTCCACTCCTCCAGCCACGAGTGTTGCTTGCCAAAAATTGTCCTTACTATCACAAAGATTTCTCAATGCCCCAGTGACAAATCCCTGCACAACTTTGTCCTGCTTGCTCTTTGGATTGAGCTGATCCCATAGAGTTGGTACTACACTTTCTGTAACAAATATTTTCTTACCAACATGGTCATCTGACAGCCCACCAGAAGAAACTTCATATATTGCCTCTGCTGCTGCCTTCCTAGCTTCAATAAATTCAGACTTCAGAAGAGAGAGTAAAGGTGGGATGCACCCCCCAAGAAGTACCTTTACTCGTAATTCGTCATCTTTGCATACGAGACTTAGAGTTGCGGCAACATTTACTTTTGCTCCAGTAGTACCATTCCTTAAAATTGATATGAACAAAGGCATTGCTTGTGAATGGGATCCAATGACTGCCCTAGCTTCTTTTCTTCCTCTGACAAGACCAAGCAATCGTGCTGTGATAAGTTCTTTCTCATGTGCTGAAGATACTTTGGCATGAAGCTTCTCAATAAAGCCAGCAACTGTAACCATTGTATTTTCAGGGTTGTCAACTTCTGTTTCTCCATTTGATTCCCTGAATGTAATGTGAACACAATTTCCCAAAATTAACAACAAATCTTACAAGCTAAAGCCCTAAATCTTTTATAAGTCAGGCACTCATTCAACTTCAGATTAAATGGTTTTGCAATTCAGTGATTGGGTCATTAGAAGACACATTTCTAGCATATTTGCCTATGCTATGTTTTATTGCCCCCATTTCATGCAGGCCATTAAAGAAAATAAATAACCCACTGCAAAGATATAATATTCAGTAACTTTTTATTTTAGAGAATGTCACTAACCTAGCCTGAGAAGTAGTTGTAAGTTCCTTTGCATGTGATGGAGATATTTTGGCATGTAGCTTTTCGACAAAGCCAGAAACCGTAGTCATTGTTTTTTCTTGGCTGTCATTTGTTGGTTTCCCATTCAACTCCCTGAAAGTAGCAACATTTCATACACGATAAACAATAGATGGACCCTTAAATCCATTATCACTTTTAACTAAGACTGAAATTTTTATTAAATTATTATGCACTCTTTAACTCTATTAAGCTCAAAGAGAGTCCATTCCAGTGCATTTCCCATCATTGTTTCCTTTCCCATGATTAAAATACTGGGTGTTACAGAAATTTAATTTGCAACAGCAAATGATTAACTCCAACTTGAAGGACACTAACCAAGCCAGAGAAGTAGATGAGGGCTTCAATTCTTGAAGGTTACAGGAGGGAGACTTTGACATCTGCACCAACTTATGAATACACTGCAACTCCAATTGACCTGTTGCAAAGTAACTAACTCTCAGTAGATTGAAATAACAGGGAGAAGCCAAACAGGAGATGAGAAAAACCAGTACATGAGATAAGAGTTCATTTGCAGTAATGGAGTAAAACTGTGAACTAGTCAGTAATCAGAACAGGCAATTTTGTTTTCAATAAGCAGATCAAAATTCAAATAATCAGACCCAAGTTACCTAATGTCACTAACCAATCTCGAGAAGACCATCTCATACAAAATTAAAAAATAAAAACAAGCAGCTAAGATGAAAAGAATACACCAGTGTGGTAATTTCCAAAATTCAAAGCCTTGCTTAGCACCCATAATTAAAATTTCCAGCATAACAAGAAAAAAAGTAGTAGAAGAAGAAGAATGACATAGCTACGTCCATTTACCAGAAGGCACCCCCTAAAACTTGAGGACTAAAAATCTAAAAAAGCCAATCAAATAACAAGGAATTATTAAAAATAGAAACGAAAAAACCTCGCTGAAAATGCAGATGCCAGAGAACTCCCTCCTTGTAGCTATCTGAAAACGAGCAGGATCATCTGCAGCAATCCAAAAACAGTATCCTCCGACCTCCACAGCCACAATCCTCACCTCTCCGTCCTCAGTACACAAACAAATGAATTGCACGGCGCCAGCTCTCGGCCAATATTATAGCCCCTCGCATAACCACCCAAACACACTCTACAACGACAATAAACGAGATCCTTCATGCACAAGTAGCGCCTAATAGAAAACGATGGCTAGATACATGCAGTTGTTCATACGCATATGTATAGAGAGAGAGAGAGAGGAGCAATCGGACATGAAAATGAGTGAGAGGTGGAATTCAGTAATTAAAATGCAAAACAAAAAAAAGCAATTTATGCAAAAAAGAAGAAAAAGGTCGGTGAGAGTACGGAGATCGGATCGTAGGTGTAGCAGCAGCAGAATCTAGGGCAAGAAAACGGTCATTTTCTTGGCATTTTGCATCCAAAAGAATAGAAACTCACTGTAGAGCTGGAAGTGTACATTAATACGTATAGAATGCGCAGAAAAAGAAAACGTTAAAAAGGAGAACGCACCTGGAAATTGAGAAGTGAGAGAGAGCTTAACGGAAGGAGAATGCGATGGTCGTAAATGGAGATGCACAGAAGATAGAGAAAGTGGGAGGGAGTGTGATGATGGTGATGGTCTTTTTAGTTTCTTTTGTTTTCCTGCTTTGGCTTTCATTTCATTTCATATGTAAAGGGATTTTCTAAATTAAGTTTCTTATCCAATTTTGTATTTTTGTAAATAAAGATAAATTTACCATTGGGGGAGAGTGATTGTTGGCTTTGGCTTGGGGTTGGGGAGGGTCAAATATTCTCAGCCTGTCTTCTTGGGATTCCTTTTCTTTCCTCTCCTCATTTTCTTAGAAGTTTTTATAAATGTAAACATTCGACACGTCATGTAATTTTTCTAGCTCAAGGATCCCCCTGATTGCCACATAAGTTACACTACTTATCGTAGTTGTATGCTTATTACTACAATTCTTCTTTCTTATCTTTACCTGTATGTTACTAATTAATCAGGTCGAATAGATTGATAAAACTGCTCTTTTATGATTATAAAATTATAAGTTTAAGTTATAAAAATAATCTCTTTCTAAAAATGCAAAAAAAAGTTATGTTCATTATAAGCCTTTATAAGGCTATATTTAATTGGGAGTTTTATAATAAAATAGAATATAATGTAATGTAATATTATGCTATTATTTGATAGAAAATTTTCTAATAAAATGAAATGAAATGAGACGATGAAAAATAAAATGATAAACAAATTTACACTATATTATATTATAAATCTTTTATGCAAATAATATTTTATTATATTACATTAAAATTTTAAATAATAATTTTCTAATTTATATTAATTTACGTCTGACTTTAGTTTAAATCATTCTATTTTATTAAAAAAATTTACGTCTAACTAAATATGGCCAAAACTCCGACAAAGCAAGGAGCTTTGTACACGGATACGTCGAATCCTACTGGATTTGCCTATTTGTTATAAAAGCACGTAAAATATGCATAAATGTTCCCACTTTTTCAGTTTGTTTGAACCAATTATAATCATGCAATTCTTATTATGCTTCCATTATTCTACGTAACAAACAAAACCTCGCCCTCAACTTTCTTGCCAAAACTAGAAGATTGAAACAAGAAATTATTACGTATTTTAGCTAGTTTTTTCTTTTATTCTCAACTGAAAATCCCTTCCTTACTATATCAACACAAAATAATTAAATAACTACACTATTTTATTTAGTATTCTTTTTTTCAACTTCGTAAATTTTCCTTTTTAAATAAAGACCTTTTTGAAGCTTACTTTATTTATTTATTTTAGTTTTTGTGTTTTAAATTTTAATTAACTCAATTAATAAGATAATAAATAAACAAACAGAAAACAAAATGTAATCTCGGCCCTATGGTATGAAATGTCTTTTAAACACTAAATTTATGTACGTCACTCATGTTGTACAACTGCTGCTCTTGATCCGCCATTTACGCTCCTTCGTTTAGAACGTACTAAAAAGGCCAAAACTGTACCATACGTATCATTACGGGGAAGAAGAACCCTTTTCTGTTTTTTTAACAACCTCACTGCAGCTATTTGTTTGTGTCGAATTTTATTAACCTTGTACTCAAAAAGGTGGAATCGCTCACTCTAAATATCCCTATTTTTTGGCCCGACAGAATAGCAAGAAGGTAAATTACGGTCTGATCTTATTTAGCTTCTTAGAAATACAACTTAGTGTCACAATATTGAATAAACTCTTACACTGTTCTTACCAAAACTCGAACCTAAAACCTTGTACTAAGTTCCAATCTGCCGACCAAATGGCGGTAAGGTAAGGTCCACAATCTGCAACACACGTGCTTCTGCGTCGCGAACAAGCTCACTCTTGTCCCATTGTTCTCGAGATCTGTGCAGGTCAAAACAGTTTGTCCTCTGCCTGTCTGCCATGTTTACTGCTACACAAATTACCTGAATTCTGGTTTGGTTTTGACATCCTTTGGACTTTATATCCGAAACATCCTAAATTGACCCTTGAAATCAAAATTAACAACCCACGTAAAAATCGGACGAAATTGTTCCTTCCCTGAAGAGAGAAATGGCAAAAAGGAAAGGCTACTTAATCAATGGCTTGGAGGCTAATTGCAGTATGTAAAGTACGCCTGTTCCATTCCATCATTCGTCATTTGCTTACCAAGTGAAAGAGTTTGGATGGACATAAACGAAGTAAAAAGCTTTTGGTTCTTCTTAAAGGAGTTATAATAAGCTTCTATCTATTGAAATGAAAAAATTGGAAATTTTGCTTGGTTAACTTATGGCAATTCCATGGAAACAGGGTCTAGAGACTTATCAAGGCAACGTTTCAATGTAAAAATGCACATGCTCTTAATGCTTCCGTGCTTTCTTGAGGTCCAATAAGTGACACGAGGCTTATGAACAAGCTTGATATCTGCTGGCTTAGCTACATCCAACGGGGAAGATGAAGCCAGAGAAAGTTAACAGGTGACCATTTTATTGGAATGAAGAAATATTATTACGAATACAAACGCTCTTTAAGTATAAGTTATACATTTTAATTTATAATTTAAAACCTAAAAAATTATTATTCTTGCAAATTTTACTCTTAAAAAGCTTTAAATTTATTTTAAAATTAATATATATAAGTGAATTAAACTAATTGTAAGTACACATTTTAAATTCGCATAATTATTACACATTCTAATATTTACTTTTGTATTATAAATTTTTATCTAAATATTTTGAAAAAAAATTGTCTTTAATTATTAAAAGTTGCAACACATTTATATCATAAGTTATATAGACAATACAATTAACTATTATGATTAAATGTAACTTTTCAATCGCAAGAGAGAATTTGATCTTGTAATGAATGTATTCAAATAATATAAAGAAAATGAGACCCTAAGCGTGTTCTCCTTGGTACAATCAAAATTGGATCTTGAAGGAGACACAATTTACTCGTAACGGAGAAAAGGATAAAATGTAGTAGTGTACAGGACAGGTGCTCCTAGAACCCCAGGTATAGTCGATATGAAATTAGTGGAGATTGATAAATTTAGGGCCTACCTACTTCACCCAACTAAACTCCCGTTTGGTTCAACTTTTGGAGGGTCCAAAAGTACTTTTATCCACCGCAAAAGCTATTTTTAAGAAAAAGTAAGTGTTTGGTAGTAAATTTCAAAAGTACTTTTGGAGTAGAAATAGCTTTTTTAAAAGCTCAAATACAGCTTTTTCAAAAGCTATAATTTGAAGTTTTTCAGAAAAACTCCCATTATAGCTTTTCCGGGAAGCTGTTTTTTTCTAACATTTCCGTCACATACGTTCAAAACAAGTAGGTGTTCTCCTTGAAACAAAACGAGTGTTCTCTTTTAAAACAAAACTCGTAGCCGTTCTCCTCAAAACAAAACTCACCGCCGACTA
>JAOSBM010000006.1:9989808-9999960 GCA_027568955.1 Erythroxylum tenue
TAAGATTTTCAAAATTTGAACATAATTTTTTAGAAGTTGCACCAAAAATGATATCGTCTACATATATTTGTACAACGTTAAAATCATTTTTAATATATTTCCTAAATAATGTTTTATCTACTTGACCTCTAATAAAGTCATTCTTAATCAAAAACGAACTCAGACAATCATACCAAGCACGAGACACTTGTTTTAATCCATACAAGGTTTTATGAAGTTTATAGACATAATCTAGTTTATCAATGTCTTCAAAACCTGGGGGTTGTTTTACATAAACTTTTTCATCTATAAAACCATTCAAAAAAGCACTTTTCACATGCATTTGAAACAGTTTTATATTATGAAAAAACAACATATGCAAGCAAAATCCTAATAGCTTCTAGTCTAGCTATAAGAGCATATGTTTCATTATAGTCTATTCCTTTTTATTGATTATAGCCTTGAGCTACTAATCTAGCTTTTTTTACAGTTTACTTTTCCTAATTCATCTAGTTTATTTTTGAATACCCACCTGGTTCCTATAATAGATTTATTGGATGGTTTAGGAACTAGAGACCAAACTTTATTCCTTGTCAATTGATTTAACTCCTCTTGCATAGCTAAAATCCAAGCTTCGTTTTGAAGAGCTTCATTAATTTTCTTAGGTTCTAATTTAGAAACAAATGCTAAATTTTCCTCTCTTCTAAATTTAGATCTAGTTCTCACTCCTTCTGATGTTTCTCCTATAATCAAGTTTTCTAGGTGAGAAGATTTATATTTCTAGTCTTTTATTAAACTAAAATTTTCAAAGATATCTTCTACCTTATCAGATGGATCGTCTGGTTATGAAACATCTAGATTATTAACTAAAGGAGCAGATAGAGTTTCATCATCAGAATCGTCTCTTTTATCTAGATGAGAATCATCATCAAATTTTACATGCATAGACTCTTCAACAGATTTATAAGCAAGAGTATAAACTCTATAAGCTTTAGAAGTAATTGAATAACTTAGGAAAATTCCTGAATTGATCTTAGAATCAAATTTATCCAACTTTTCTTTTGTATTCAAAATAATGCATTTGCAACCAAAATGATGAAAGTAAGATATATTTGGCTTTCTTCCCTTCCATAATTCATATGGATTTTTATTTAAAATAGGTCGCAAAAATACTCTATTTTGAATATAACAAGCTGTATTTACAGCTTCTGCCCAGAAGTACTTAGAAAGATTCATTTCACATAGCATAGTCTTTGTCATTTCCTAAATCGTTCTGTTCTTTCTCTCTACAACTCCATTTTATTGAGGAGTTCTAGGAGCAGAGAAATTGTGGAAAATTCCATTCTCTTTACAAAACATTTTGAATTTTTCATTTTCAAATTCTCCACCACGATCACTCCTAATTCCAGCAATAGAAATTCCTTTTTCATTTTGTAACTTTTTGGATAAAACTTTAAAACATTTAAGAGATTCATCTTTATGTGATAACTACAATATCCAACAAAATCTAATGAAATCATCAACAATTACGAGACCATACTTCTTTCCACCTAGACTTAGTGTTCCGGTTGGACCAAACAAATCTATATGTGACAACTTTAGAGATCTAAACGAAGTTACAATATTCTTAGACGAAAAAGAAGTTTTAACTTGTTTTCCTTTTTGACAACTCTCACAAAAGAAATCTTTGTTAAAACTTATCTTTGGTAAAACTCTTACCAAATCATGTCTAACTATCTTGGAAATATGTTTAAAGCTAACATGACCTAGCTTTTTGTGCCAAATCAATTTTTGATCATCTGTTGATATAAGACATGAAATATTTTGACTTTTCAAATCGTTTTTATAGAGATTATTTCGTCTCTTGGCATAAAAGAATATGGAAACGTCCTTATTTTTGACTATACAAGAATTTTGATTAAAGGATACTTCAAAACCAGAATCATATAATCGACTTATACTAATTAGATTATGCTTTAAGCCTTAAACTAGCATAACATTATCAATAGACGAAGAGGAATCTTTACCAATTTTGTCGATTCCAACTATTTTGCCCTGTTGGTTGTCTCCAAAAGTTACTAATCCTCCTTGCTTATGTTAGAGGTCTAGGAACATAGACCTTCTGCCCGTCATGTGTCGCGAACAACCATTGTCCAAATACCATTGATGGTGGTTGCTTCTTCCAAGAAAGGAGATCTGCAGTATATATTATATCCTTCTTAGGTACCCATATTTTCTTGGGTCCTTTGGGGTTAGTCTTACAATTTTTTCTTTGAATAATAATAAGAATATTGTTTCTTTTTCTTTCTATTAGGAACAAAATTCCTATTATGAAGAACATTACTATTATGAATAGTATTTCTATCTTTAAAACCTAAACCGCTTTTATCATTTGGATGTCTCTAACTTCCAATCATGTCATTCATCCTTTTTGTACTTTCTGTAAATTTCAATAAATCTGTTGAGAGACTATTAATCCTTTGTTTTAGTAGATTAATTTCCTCAAATCTATCTACAGTTACTTTCTTTTTTATATCGTCTACTTGTTTCTTAAGGCTAACGTTTTCTTTTTCTAATAGTTTTTTGTTCTTCAAATTTTCAACAAATTTCTTTTTTAATAACCTATATTGTTTTAAGATAACATATGAATCTTCTAATAATTCTAAATAAGCATCCTAAAGATCATCAAAGTTAGAAATTACCTCATCATCGCATTCCCTTTCAGCTACCAAGCATATATTTGCTTGTTTTGATATTTCTAAGTTGAATTCAGATTCAGACGAATCCAGATCTTCCCATGTTGCCATCATGCCCTTTTTGTTTTCTTGACTTTTCTTTTGTTCTTTTGAGCAACGGGTATTCAGACTTGTAATGTCCTGGTTTATTGCACTCATAATAGACGATAAAACTTTTCTCGTTTTTTAAATCGTCTTTACTATTATTTTTAAAAGAGAAGTCTTTATTTCCCCTTGATTTATTTTTCCACATCCTTCTAATATTTTTTTGAAATGAAGGATAGTTCATCTTCATCATCACTTGAATCTTGATTAGATTCACTAGCATCATCATTCTTGATTTCTTCAATCATTAATTCTTTTGAAGATGTGCTTTTATTTTTCTATATTTTTTGATTCTTCTGACCAGCCTTTAATGCAATAGATTTATCCCTTCTGGGTTTATCTTCTGCATCAAGTTCTACTTCATGGATTTTCAGTGAACCAAGCAATTCATCTAGCTTCAGCTGACTTAAATCCTTGGCCTATTGTATTGTTGTTACTTTGGTTCTCCATCTTTTTGGAAGACTTCTGAGAATCTTTCTGACATGATCTTGACTATCGTAGATTCTCCTCAGAGCTTTAAGTCCATTAACAATTGATAATCTTCACTATTGAATGCAGGGGGTCTTGAGACCGAGGCACCTTCTGATATAAAAACATGTGATTCAGCTATGGATCTTTGTACTCACTTTGTAACAGTGTTTCTTGGAAACCTACTCTGATGCTAACTGAAGAAAATCACTTGTTAATATAGAAATCACATATAATATGTAAAATACACAAGAAGGGGGGTTGAATTGTGTTAAATCGTCTAAGATATTAATCTTTAAAATCTTCTTGATTTTCTTTACAAATTCAAACGATTACAAAACAATCACTCAATTTGATGAGTAATGCAATAGCGAAAATTAGTATCTATTCTTCTAACAACAAGAAAATTTAAGAGATAAGAGTTAGAGAATGTGACACCAAGATTTATACTGGTTCACCCTTAACCTTGGGCTACGTCTAGTCCTCAGAGTTTGTCTAAGATTTCACTATATCCTTCAATATTACAAGTATTATTTCTACACTTGTAGAGCCTCTTCAGGTCTCTCTCTCAAAGTATTCTTTATCTGCTTCTTAGCCTCTCCAGGCTCTAGCCTTTCTTTCACTTGAAAAAAATGTTTGAGCTTTACGTTACAGATGTATTTGCTCTCTTTCTTTCTTTCTTTTCTTAGAATATTTTTTCACTGCGTGAGCACTTGAATACAAAATTTCTCTAAGTATGTTTTTTACAATCAGATTTTCTTTTCTCTTATATCTATTTAGTTTGCGACTATAACTAATATTTATAGCATAAATCTTCAATGGCCTTCTTTGAGAATTCTGCTTGTAGTGTTGTCTAAAAACTGTTATTAGTTAAGTCTTGTGACCAACTCCAACTAACTGACATTCTAGAACATTCTTCAATTACATCGTCTTGTATAGATTCGTATGCTTCGTCTGGTGTCTTAGACTAAACACTTCACACTTCGTCTGATCCATCTTAGACGCTTTGTCTTATTAAGCTCTTACTTAAGTTTCGTCTTGATTTGACGATTTGTGTCACTTACATTTATCTGCGCACTTAACAAATTCATCAAAACAATTCACACACTTCTATGGTTATTATTATTTGATTTTCATCAAAATTAATAGAAGAAGTGAAGTCTTCTTGACTTAATAGATAGATGATGCTTTTTTGGTAACTTATATTATTGAGGAAGATCCCAAAACTTATGAGGAAGCAATGAGATATATAGATGCTACGCTTTAGAAGGAAGCCATAAATAGTGAATTGTCAATCATGTCTAATAAAACTTGGGTTTTAGTTGATCTACCAAAGGTGTAAGCCTTTAGAGTGTAAGTGGATTTTTAAAAAGAAATTGAGACCTGAAGGAACCATTGAGAGGTTCAAGGCAAGGCTTGTGATTAAAGGCTTTAAACAAAAGGAAGGATTGGATTTTTTTATACTATCCTGTTACTAAAATTGCATTTATAAGGATGTTGATTATTATTGCCTGGGTATTTAAGCTTCATATACACCAAATAGATGTTAAGACAACTTTCTTGAAATGTGATCTAGATGAGAAAATTTATATGGTCTAGCCTGAGAGATTTAGAGTGTCTAGTCAAGAGCAAAAGGTTTGTAAGTTGGTTAAGTCTTTGTATAGACTTAAATAAGCTCCCAAACAGTGGCATGAGAAATTTGAAAGTGAGATTTTCAAACATGGTTTCACCTCTTGTGGTGCTGACGCTTACATTTACGTGAAATATGATATCAATGGTTGTGTGATCATAACTCTTTATGTGGATCACATGCTTATTTTTGGTACTAGTTTATTTGTCATTGATACTACCAAGAGTTTGCTAAAGTCTTACTTTGATATGAAAGATCTTGAACCTGTGGACTTTATTTTGAGAATCAAAGTTGATAGGACTGTCTCTGGCTGTAGGTTAAATCAAACCCATTATGTTAAATTTTTTTGAAGAAGTTTGGTTACTATGATGTTGATCCAGTAAAGACTCCCTATGATACTAATGTTGCTTCAAAGAACAATTTTGGTGATAATGTGAACCAAGCTGAGTATGAAAAAATTCTTAGTAGTGTGATGTTCTTGATGAACTATTCTCGATCTGATATTACATAGTGTGTGAGTAGACTTAGTAGGTATACTCATAATCCTAGTCAAGAGCATTGGAATGCATTGATTCGTTTGTTGAGGTATTTGAAAGGTACTGTGCATTATGTATTATCTTTTGGTCGTCATCCTCCTGTATTGGAGGGATATTCTGATGCTAATTGGGTTACGGAGAGTGATGATATACACTCTACCAGTGGTTATATTTTTACCTTAGTAGGAGTTGCTATGTCTTGAAAATCATCCAAGCAAACGTACAACAATGGAGGTTGAGTTTATAGCTTTGGAATTGGCAGGACGAGAAGCTGAGTGGCTAAGGAATCTCTTAGCAGATATCCCACTTTGGGAAAAACCAATTCCTTATGTGTTCCTTCATTGTGATTCACAGGCTACCATTCATGTTTCCAAGAACAAGGCATATAATGGAAAAGAGTAGATATATCATATTGAGGCATAAAATTGTCTATACTTTAATTAGACATGTTGTAATTTCTCTAGACTGTCAAGTCAGAGAGAAACTTAACGGATCCGTTTACAAAAGCTTTAAGTAGGAAACTAGTTTCAGAGCATGCAAAAGGGATGGGGTTGAGCCTAATTGTATAGTAACCTAATGATGGACACCTATCTTGGGAAACCAAGTTCAATGGGTCAAACGAAGTTATGTGGTGACTACTTACTTGTACATTGTTTGTGGAATAATACTGATACACATTCAGTTGTTGAATTACGTCCCTTAGCATGATATTACTGCATTTGATGAGGTTGAATTATTTAATCCTTAATGAGTTCCATAGCCCAAGTTTGGGTGGTCTGAGCAGTACACACTTGATGGACTCACCTACATGATTGTGGGGGGCTAGCCACCCTCTTATGAGAGTATTTGGGCTATCTCTCTAGAGCGATCATGAGACCAGGGCATTTTGAGGTTGTTATTCTCTAGCAGGTTCTGTCTCTAAGTCTCCTAGACACCAGGTTCAAGACTTAGTTCACCTGATTGTTCACCTATTTTTTTCTTCTTCTTCTAAACTGTTAAAACTTGTTTCTCAAGTTTTGGACCAAATGGGGGATTGTTGATGTTTTGGTTATTCTAAAACTTGAATACAATTTTTATTTTTCAGTTACCAACGTTTCATGCAACATTCGTCATTTTATTACATTTTATTACCATAACATTGATAACGTTTCTTATATTCATGTCTTTTCATTGCCATTGTTATTAACCTCCAACGTTCTTACTTTTCAGTATATAAATATTTATATATATACCCATTGTGTGTTGGTTTTTCATATACATAGAGACACGCTACTCTACTCTCTAGCTTTGTCAACCTTACACCTCTCCCTCCTTCTCTATATATATACGGAGGGACAATTCCTACTGTACCCTTTTGAGTGCACCGAAGCTAGTGGAGAAGGCATTAACCCTGAGGTCGGATCTTATTGTCCTACTACACCGTAAAGTTGGGAATTTTCGACTTAGGGCAGTGATTTTTCTCGACACCTTGTATTTCAGATAAGTCGTTCCAATTTGAATTATTATTATTATTTTCTCTAATAGAAGGATGTGTAATGTAATATAGTGTAAAGTTGTTTATCATTTTATATTCCATTCTAAACCTCCCGAATCGAAGGTTTCTCATTTTAACTGTTTAGGATAGAATGAGATATAATATGGAAACTCTCCTTTTCTATCTTATTCTATTATAAACCCTCATTCTAAATGATGAAATAATATTACATTACATTTCATTCTATTAATAAAGTCCCAACCAAACATAGCCTAAGGTAAGGCTGTAAAAGTATTTTTTATCCAACTTTGATAAAGGAAGGCATATATGAATATGAGCACAAAATTGACACTTGTTTAAATTCTCACAAGAGACCTCAACGACGTGTTGCCCTTGTCTTATACAAATTGTTACGTCAGAATTTCAGAAGTAAAATTCTCTCAGTGCATGTAATCTTACGAGTAAAACATATCACTAGTTTTTATCAATTTTACAAAATCTCCTTTGTTTTCATATATCATGGAGGACTTTTATATTTTATTTTAAATAATAAGTTTAAAATCACAACTTTAACTTACATGACAATTTTTGGAGTAAGTGTAATTCTATATGGACAACAACATCAGATGAAGATGATTGAAAATTACTAAATCATAAAAACTTTATGCGTTAACTTATCATATTTGGAAACCATTATCTATATTAAAATATTATTTTAAATATGCAATATTAACTAATTTTATTTAAAAATATTAATCATTAATAATATACATATATTTATTTAATATAATCATAAGTTAAACTCTTTCGTTAAATTTATTATCATATCATAATTCTAATAAACAAGATGTTTATTTTAATTTTTAAAATAATTAATTTGATTATTTTTATTAACCAAAATTATAAAATTCTTATTTTAGTTGATTTATTGTATTCACATCTCATTACTTACATTAGAAAATATAAACAAATATTTAACGTGTAATGTTAATTAACAATATATTAATTAATTATATTTTATTAATAATTAATAATATAATTATCAATTTATATAATAGTATATTATATATTTAATTGAATTTTTATTTATTATATAATAAAACTAATAACTGAGATGATAAATTCTTATATTTTATTGTAATTCATATCTTAAATATATAAAAATTAAATTTATTATTAATTAATAATTATTGATTAATTTTTTATGATATCAGTTGCCATATTTTTTAAAAATACTAATTAACTTTTCATGTTATATTAGCTTACTAAAATTAGTATCAATGCTGAATAATTTTTTTATATCACATTATTTGCTAGATTTCACATTAGTGCGACTAATTTTTTATTACCATATTAGCTTGCCAGACTTAGCGTACGTACTAAATATTTTTTTCTATCTTATCAATTCACTTGACTCAATACTAGTGCTACATAAGATCTCAACATTGATTGGAACTTGAATCATAGATTCCTTTCTCTCTAAAGCGCTTCATTGTTTTGCTCTAGTCTTCCATGACTTCCATCCTCGTCCCTAATATTCTCCTTCCTCCTCTTGGTTTAGATTATGTCCTCTTCTAATCTTCTTCTCCTACTTTGTGCTTCTTTTGCCTTTTGTCCAAGGCTCGAGTGTTTCCTTCCTAGTTATTAGTTAAACTCTTATCCTTGCCTCGACTATTTACTCACCTTCTATTTCAACTCTCTTCCTCCCTTATTGAGCCCTTTCTCTTATAACTATGCTTAAGAGATAAGCAACTTTGCCCTTTTGTACCCTTTTCTTCTTGCTCCTTCTTATTAATATTTTTATAAGGAATTTTTTAATTTTCTCTCCTCTTCCCTTTTGGATTTTTCCCTTTTTAGTATTATAGTTTTTCCCTTATTCCTCTAAACCTCAAGTTAAAGCTCCAAATACCATCCTATCCTCTTCTTCCCTAAGTTCAGCTACCTCGAGGCCTCTCTCTCTTCTTGATCACCTGAGGGAAACTAAGTTGCTCCTCGTCTATCTTCTCTTACTAGCCTTTAAGCTATGAATAGGTGGTGGGTGATGCTTCAATAGTTAAGCTCCATTATTGCCCTCCTATTAACTTAAATGGTTCCTTCATTATTATTCCTCCTGTTGTGATTTTGCAAGAAGGAGCAAGATTTTGGTTCTCAATGTTGGTTGGCTTTTTTTTAGGAAAAGATCAAAATTTTCTATTATGAATTCCTGGCCATTGAAGCATTGAAGCATTGAAGAATTAGGTATGAAACATCATTGAGTAGATAATTCCTGGGAGTTGTAACTTTTCCTATGTACATGATCTCTTGCTTCTCTTAAGAGTAGATAATAAATCCATAAGCTTGCTAATTTTTCTCTCAATTTATTCAAGGATATCTCAGGTCTGGCCATCAACAAAATTAAAAGTTACTTGATTATTTTTGCTTGTGCTGAACACCTAACTAGTTGGCTATTAATATTGGAGTTATGTAAATATAGTGCCCTGGAAAGCAAATGTATTTACATATAACATAATTTTCTTCCAGATACTTTTGTAATGAAAATATTTATTATTAATAAAACAAAAGAGTTTGGTTTTATTTGTATGAGCATTATATATCTAGTCATAAGGTACCAAGATTGTTTGTAAGTAATATACATATACATAGAGATGTATTGTAACATCTCACCCCCGATGGGAAGGGTAGAATAGTAATTTGGAAAGAGCTGAGAGTGTTTGGTATGGTTTGAAATATTCATGCATATTCTCACACGTGAATGGTGAAATTTGCATATGAAAATGACTGTACATGCATTCATGACATTTCCCGGTATATATGCCTAACTGCGATTTTGTTGTGGAAAATATGATTTTGGGCTTGAAA
This sequence comes from Erythroxylum tenue, assembly GCA_027568955.1. Taxonomy (NCBI): domain Eukaryota; kingdom Viridiplantae; phylum Streptophyta; class Magnoliopsida; order Malpighiales; family Erythroxylaceae; genus Erythroxylum; species Erythroxylum tenue. The sequence goes on from JAOSBM010000006.1 coordinate 9,999,595, forward strand.
ATTGAACTGGAGTGGATTGCTGTGTATTTTATATTTTTGGGAAATTTTAGAAATTTTTCTGGAATTTTTCGGCGAAAATTTTCGGACCGGAAAAAAATCGCCAAGCGGCGGACTGACTGGTTTTCGGTACCGACAATTTCTGTCCAATGGCACTGGAATATTGGGTATATGATTTTCATATTTATTAATTTGAGCCATTGGAAATTTGGGGAGCAATTGGAGTAGAAATTTGAAATTGAATTGGAGAGAGCTTAAATGGAGGCTTAAGAAGGTGACATGTGGCAAGTGACTTAAATGGAGGCTTAAGAAGGTGACATGTGGCAAGTGACACATGTCACTTGCCTAACATGCCACCATGACCACCTT
>JAOSBM010000006.1:10000060-10010581 GCA_027568955.1 Erythroxylum tenue
AGAGAAGAGGTCGGGATCAGTTCGCGTCTGCATTAGTGTCTAATAAAATTGTATTTTCCTAATTCTTTTTGTACAAACGATAAATTCAATTTGTAAAGTCAACAGACTGTAGTGATTTGTATTTATGAAAAGGGGCCCCCGTGGTTATTGTATATACCGGTGATTATGTATGTTAATGATTTTCCGCATAGTGTATGTTTGTGTTTAAAAAAAAAATTTATACCGAGCTTTGACTGAGGGATGCAGCACGTCACTCTCGCGGGGCACGGACTCGGATAACACCATCGATGTCGAGTTCGGGACACGCGGGAGTGGGGTGTTACATGTATGGGAAACATGTATATTATTAGAATCTAAATTAGTTGATGCACAGTTGAATATTCAAGTTGGTCGCTTGATTATGGTTTAGACTATAGTGTTGCGATTTATCTTCGTGTAAGTCAAAGAGTTTACTTCAAGGGAATGATGAGTTTCGTATCATGATAGTTGTTGACTATCGATAATAGCACTATTAAATAAATCTAGAATCAAGTATGTTTTTAATGAATAAATTAGGTCATTACTTTAATCTTAAAACATACATCTTAACATTCTTTTATTACAAACCACAATCTTGATGAGTGGTGAACTCATATGTGTTTCATTATAATTCTTGATATGATCGGAACGAATTTTTATAGAGTATCAATCCAGTGTCTACATGTTGAAATTATTAATTGAAACATATATTAGAAAACATTTAATCAAATAAAAAGTTTATAGTTCTAGATATTTTACGGAGATTGGTGATTAAACTGGCGCCAGTAGTTTGATAGACTAGCTACCCATCAAGTCTTAACACCAAGATGAGATCTTGTGTGTTAATTACCATATAGAGTAAAACGGGAGATCTAGAAGAAAAAACCAAAATAAGGGCAAAATGGTAATTTTACCCTTTATTGTGTGGATGGCTATGATATGATTCATAATAAAGTTTGCAATTAAACATCTTATTTGAAACATGTATTCTCATAATATTTAGTAATTCCAGAGTTCAATCAATTGTCTTTAGTGGAATGACATTTGGTTAATAAACTGGAATTAATTCTAGTGAGATTAAATTAATTCTGGGCTTATTAGAGCTTAAATTATATAAGTCCAATTAGATTCCCCATTTGTCTTCTAGGAAGGTTATCAAACAAAGTAAGAAATATAAATAGAGGTTTTAAAGCCTATGATTGAATGTTGGGCTTACTTTAATTACTTGTTAATTAGAAGCCCAAATGAACATTTAATATTGGGCTTGAATTTGGTTTGATTTGATTAATTAGATTAATTAAATTGAAACAAAGTTACTAAAGAAAAAAGGAGGGCATATTTCGATTTTTTATTGGTAAATGTGCAGCTGCACATTTAGCATTGAATTGCTAGATTTAAGATAGTTTTTATCATGCTTTATCACCATTAAATGAAGTAATGATCTTATCATTAAATGGTTTAATGGTTGTCTTTTAATGACGGCATGTAATTAAAGAAGAAGGAGGTGCATTTGATGTACTCTCTCCCTTCTTTCATCTCATAACCAAAAAGGAGAGGGTCTCATTTAGGTTATTGGTCTTTTCATATAGCCATCTTGAAACAAAAGAGAAGAGTCTCATTTATTGGCTTCTTTATGATTGATTAAAGAATGAAGTGATGCATTAGATACATAACACTTCTTTCTTTCATGATTAACCAAAATTGAGAAGGAGAGAAGAAGGGGTTCTTGTATTTTTTGACTCACTCTCTCCTCTCTTGGATAGCCTAGCTGAAACTTGAATGATAAGAGTCTCATTTTTGGCTTCTTTCAACTTGGAGAATCCTATCAAACTCTGAAGCTATATAGTTCAAATGGATCTACATTTACCTTTTGAAAGGTAAAAACTTTTGGGAAATGAAAATCAATTCATCTACTTCCTAGTTTATGTCTTAACTACTAATAATGAGGGAAATACTTCATACAAACATTAAATGCATAGTTAAAAATGGTAAACTCGCATCCCTATAGTATAAGAATTGGAGCAACCAAAGTCCTCTGATTAGTTTTAATATTGTGGGCAATCCAACTCATCTCTTCCTGAAAGATACCTTAGCTCTATACAATTATTAGCAGTAATATCTAGAAAACATATTTTTTTAAAACAATTTAGAAATATTTTACTAAATTATCTCCCAAGAACTAACCAATAAGATGCTTATATATAGCTAAGCCATTTCTCTAGTGTATTCAGTTTGAGGCCCTATGAATGATAATCATAGATTCGTTTTATGTCATGAACACACGGTGTCGCTATAGCTAGTACTGGTGAATACGGGTTGATCTTATAAAGACTATAAGTACTAGTAATAACCTTTTCTCTATTTTCTTACTAACAAATATTAGGGATAATGATTGATTAAAAATTAAAATTAAAATTAAATAATAAACTAATAAATCAACATAATTGATAAACTAGAATGACAATTAAACTAAAAATCAATAAATGAAAAGGCATTTAATTTTAAAAATGTTTGATCCATTTGTTCCATTCATATGCACCTTTTAATGTTAACCTTTTGCTTATTTAATTAATATTTACATGAATGACTCAATATAGAAGTATTAAATTATACTATGGTGAACAATTAAGTTATGTCCTTAATTGACATATGGTCATCATGTTATTATGACCAAGTTATGCACCTTTTAATGTTAACCTTTTGCTTATGTAATTAATATTTATATGAATGACTCAATATAGAAGCATTAAATTATACTATGGTGGACAATTAAGTCATGTCCTTAATTGACATATGGTCATCATGTTATTATGACCAAGTTAACCTTGATTTTGTCATCCACAGACAAATTTACAAAAATGGGAAATGAACTTAGATACCAACGGATTGATAAGGTGTATTTTAGAGAACCAGAAGTTATATCAGGTTAATAAAACTTTTAAAAATACATGAGACAATCAAGTTATATGTTACAAATAAGCTTGATATTCCTATTTTGGAACTAAAATTTTAACTATAACATAAGATGTGGGGCCTGATAAGGATGTTTAGCCTGATGAAAATGTTGTGGCTAATAAGGAGGGCCCTTATAGGATTGTTCAACGTTATGACAATGTTTTCGTTAATGAAGATGTTATGGGGCCTGATAGGGATGTTTAGCCTGGGGAAGATGTTGTGGTTGATGAAGATGTTGTAAGGTCTAATAAGGATGTTTAATTTGATAAAAATGTTGTACTTAATGAGGATGACTTTTATAAGGATAATCAGTATGATGTAGTTGGTGAAGATTCTTCGTTTGACGTTTTAAATCTAAATGGTCACCAAACAATGTAGATTGATTCAACCAATTATGGGAGTTTCCTTGATAACGATGAGTACCCTAGTGAATAGGAGCTTGGGGAGGCCATTAGAAGGTCGAGTATAACTTTTAGACATAAAGAAGCTAAGAACATCATAATAGGATTTTGGTATGGAATTTGGCCTTAAAACACAAATCAAAGATGTAGTTTTTGATTATTCAATAGTTATAGGATTTAATGTAAGATGAAAAAAAAAACAGGGTCTAAATAGATTAGAGTAGGATACATGGAAGCATGTGAGTGGGAGTTTTATGCAACATATGATGATAACGATAAGTCATTCAAATTAGAACATATAAATCGGAGCATACTTTTTCAAAACCAACACGCCTAGAAAGGTATCAACGAAGTTTTTAGTCATGGACTTCAAAGATAGAATCTTGGAGAAGCCTAACATAACAAGTAAGATGATTAAAAAACTTAGTGAGAAGTTGAATATTTTTGTGAATGAAAGTATGTGAAGAGTTGCTAAGAGGAAGTTAAGGAAGGAGAGAGCGTAAGACTATGCTCGTGAATATTCTATGCTTTAAGGATATATCAATGAGTTGAAACTTAGCAATATTGGATCAACTGTAGAAATGCAATTGTTAAAGAATTAAAAAAAATCATTGTTGCAATTTAAAAGGTTATATATATTTTTTGCAATAATGAAAGATGGTTAGAAACATTTAAGGCCCATAATTGAGATGGATGGTTACTTCTTGAAGACTAAATTCTAAAGGCAACTAATTATTACAATTGGAAGGGATGGGGACGGAGGTGTATGCCCTATAACATAAGCTATTGTTAAAGTGGAAAATACTGATTATTGGAGTTGGTTTATATCATTTGCAAGAGTTAATTTAGATTTAGATCATAAAGATGGAGTCACCATAATATATGATATGTTAAAGGTACATGCATTTTTGGTTTATTATGTGATTAAAATATTGTCTTGTGATATGTTTCTCACGCATCTTTTAACTGAGTTTTATATACAAGGCTTAGCAAGAGCTGTTGAGACCATACTACCAAATACATGAATTAATTATGTGCAAGACATAGTTATCATAATTAGCACGCATAGTAGGGACTTAAGGAGACAATTGTGGTCAACATATGTTGAGGATTTCAATGAGCAACTTAAGAGATTCAAATTAGACCTAGATGTGTTGTTACGTTGCTTGAATATATAAAGGAGACTTAGCCAAGGTTATATCAATCATTCAAGTCAAAGTGTCCTATTTTTGATAATAACATGAGTGATGGATACAACCAGTGAGGGATAGACTTTTATTAGTATGTTGGGAGCATTAGGATAACGATTATGAAGAGACATTCTAAAAGTAGGCCATTTGCGTATAGATGGAAGTTTGATATTGCACTCGTAATTATTAAAATGTTAAAAAAATAAGAAGGAGGAAATGCAATGAAGGATTATATGGAATTGGGATGAAGCTTATAAGGTGAGCATAGGAGATGGAAAGCATGCTATTAAGCTAGGAAGAGACAATTGTTATAGTTGTAGAGCATGAGACTTATATAGTTATCCATGTAAACATGCTATTAATGCAATCAATCACTCTATAAGAAGAATTAAGGCATTTGTCAATGATTGTTACATGAAGAACATTTTTCTAATGGTATTTGATAAGGTGTTGCAGCCTATTAGGGGATAAACTTCTAGCTAGAAAATGATTATGAGCATATTCATCCACCAATTAAAAGGGTGATGCCAGGAAGACCGTAAAGGGCAAGAAGGAGAGATAAGAATGAACAAAAAAAAGTTCCCAGTGCAAACAAAATGTCATAAAAGGGTTAAGCACAGAAATTTAGGAAATGTATAACTTCTGGGAACAATAAGAGAAGGTGTAATATAATAATGCCAAATAAACAAGCTTTCAATGTAAATAATAAGTAGTTTAACATTATTTTTTTTGTTTGGTTTCCATCAATAACATTATGCATATTATGTTGTAGGTCTTAACAACTTCTAGAGAAAAAATTGTAGAAAAGGATTAGTAACAACAATTTCAATAAAGACATATTCTTAGGTAAACTTGGATGACTTGGCAATAATTAATTTTAAAAATATGGTTTTATGGTTTATACTAATCATTATGCATTCAATAAACTCATATTGAAAATAGTATGTCAATTAATTAGGAATGTATACCCAGTCAATAAAGCATAAATGTAAGTTTAACATTATGCATATCAATTTCTTAAATTTGTTGTTACTATTAAAATTGTCAACATGTTCATAGCAACATGTGTTTTACTGGTTAATCCATAGGTTGCCAATTCTATGCAAAATTTTGGACATGAAGATCTTACATCTTTCAAATTGCCATTTGAACATAGAAATCTTAAGTTCAAAGGTAAATTTAGCATTACATTAAGACAGTTATAAGCTATAGCAATTAAAAGGAGCGCAGTAATTAAGAGTAGTAACAAGGATAACTTTCCAAATAGTTAAACATATTAAGCCATGGTCTTTTCCAAATAGTTAAACATTGGTCTTTATTTTGGATTATACTTTGTGTTAAATCGATAGCCATGGATTATACTTTATAAATATATTTTGGATTATAATTTATGTTATCATCTCCAAATTGGTATTAGATTTCGCACATTTTAGATTATACTTTATGCTATTCACTTCATTACTTTCCCTTGAAAAAGATGGTGTTAGTTGTATATACTTTGTGCTAGTTCTATATGATATGTAGGATGAGATGAATATTTTAGCAAGCATAGGTTGAGCATAAGTATGAGCATGAGCATGAGTTGCATCACTTAAAAGTTCTCTCAGGAAGACAATAAAATTCCCAATGAAATAACTATATCAAGCAATTAGGATGTTTACAAAAAATAAAATTTAATGGTGAGGAAAAGAAATCACAATGAAAATAAAATATAAAAAGAATTTAATGGGATCAAAATTTAAATTTTCATAAATTTTAAATTTCATATATCCAGAAGTGTCAAGGGGACAATCCATAAGGTAAGTCTTTCTGTAGTGCAAGGTACTCCAGTGTCCCCACGAACTATTGGTCGTAAAGACATATTGTGATAGAGAATTCCATGTAGCTTATCTTAAACATTTCTCCTGTCATCTGAAATTGGATCATATTAGGACGATCCCCATCAAAGCAACCTCTCTCCATGAAGAATGTGGATAGGACCTCTAGTTTAAGCTCCCTATAAGAAGGTTCTACGATGTCGAAGAACCAGGACCATGTGCCAATGTCAACAAGATCAAGATCCCGAACTTTTTGGGCTTAGCCAACTTATTTTAGTACCTCCCAGTCGATGAATATGCTTATATTGAACTTTTTATCCTTCATCCACTGGTACTATTCCTGTTAGGCCCCGGTGTTGAATAGTAAGATATGTGGCTGCGTTGTGGTTGAAGATCCTTCTCTTTATTGTTTCTTCCTAGGGGTCTCCATTTCTCGCTGTGATATTGTCATTATGCTTGCAACTTTGAATAAGTCTGAGAAGATTTACGGGAACACACTTTTCTCCATACTTAAAATTGATTATACTCACTAAAGTATTAACTGCAAAAACAAACTAATAACGAAAAACGAACATTTAAAAATAATTAATAAATTACTCACATAAATAAATAAATAAAAATTAAAAAAATTTAATTAGAAAACCTACTAACAAACATAATTAATGTCAAAATTAAAAATAGAAATCTTGTAATTAATAAATTCAACTACCATAATTGTTATTACCATTCTAACCCTAAATTAATGATTACACAAAGTTGGCAAAATTAAACATCAAATTTATGCAATTGAACATAAACCCAATATTAATTAAAGTTGACCACAACTAATTAACCTAATTGAAAGCAAAAATATCACAATTGAACACTTAGTGAGCAAAATTGAAAGTTTACACAATTGAAATTGAATTTAAACCTAATTGATATGTTATCACACAAATTGAATCATAAAATCAATTGGGTAGGACTTGTTGTGTCTAATTCTATTGAATTTTCCTTCCATTCATATCTTGATTTTGGTTACAAATTCTTGTGATTTACTTCAAATTTGATATGAATTGAGTGAAAATGTCGTGGATGTTGCATGAATGTGAATGAAGTGTCTTATGAATGTTACATGAAAAATTAGAAGAATTATGCATGTAAGAATGACATGGGATGTGAACAATGAAAGTAATTAATTAATTTAAGCATGCATGGAGTCATACCCACGATTATGGAAGTCACAGGTGTGATAATGGGAGTCACACCTGTGACTCTATTTTCTTTAATTTTCCTAAATATTACGTTTCCTTCAAGGTTGCGGGCTCGAAAACCTAAACCTAGAATCATACTAAAAATAGAAAGAAGAGAGAGGATGGCAGCACCATACATTCAGGGGGACTTCCTGGACTCATATGAAAACACATAAAAAAGAGAGAAAGAAGGTGGAGAAAAGAGGAGAAAATAGAGAGCAGCCGGGTGATGAAGAAGAACAGTAGAGAGTGAAAGCAGTGTGAGCATTCGACAGTCTGGGTGAGGATCAACCAGAAGCAGAAAGCGAGAGCCAATGCAGAAAGCTTGAGAGTGGCAGGAGAGCACTATAACTCCCTCATCTAAACACTTTGTTTGCTAATTCTGTTCTTTATCTATTGCATTATTTCTCTGTTGCTTTACTGGACTCACTACTCTATTAGCTTTTGATAGTTCATTTTGGTTATTCACTCAGTTTATTGCTTTAATACTTCTCTTATACTGAAAAAGATGGGAGTGAAGTATATGAAGATGATGAATCTGGTTTCCATGATGGGCTGATTCTTTTTCTTAAGAATTAATATAGCTAGTTTAGTCGATTATGCATGATGAAGGGACTGTTTTACTATCTTATTAATTGCAATAGTTTCTGAGTTTATTGGATGTAATAGCATGATCAAACTTTACATCATTTTGGTATTAAATGAAGGATCGAGAGATGAAGTTTAATATGTAATAAGAAACTATAAACGCTTAAGTTATGAATTAGAAATATATTAACTTAATTGGGCAATTATTAGTTAGGTTTAATAATTAATTTGGATGATAAACTTGTCGAATACGAAAGTTAGATTAGTTTGTTATTTGAATTGATTCTAAAATCCAGTTGTTAATTTTAGTAAGCCAATTATCGATTACTTCCCCTTAGTCATACATAGGAGATTAAATTAGTGAAATTATTTTTCCACATCGATTAATCAATTCGTTTTTGCTTCCAGTTAAATAAGTTAATTTTTTAGTCTAATTGCGTAATTTTCTTTAAAGCCTTTACTCAACAAATCAAGATAGAATTTTTAGGATTGCATTTGTTTTTATTTTCATTCAAGATTAATTTGAGTGGACCAATTTCACCTTCATGGGAGATGACTATGGGTAATCAACTACAACTACCACATATACTTGTGAGTAGGATAGCTTAGGTATTTTTATAACTTATTTTGTCAGAACATGACTTAAATTCAACTATTAAACCATAATTAATCATAAAATCACACAAATTCTCCAAAAATCCCTAAATAGTAAACTCAACATTTTTGATTGAACGATCCTTAAATCATACAAAACACCCAATGAATTATGCATAATCAAGTGAAAACAACTAGAAAATTTACTTGGGTATAGCTAATTTAGCAAAAAAAAGAAGAAGCAATGATTAGGATAGGAGAACGAAGTGGCGATGGCGGGAGTGAGTAAGAAGAGAGAAATATGAAAAAATAAAAGTGTTAAGACTTTTTAAAAAGAGTTATAGACTTACACGATCTAATAAACGGCCATGTATCTAACAATGTGTGTCACTAAATCACAGCTACTCACAAATTTTAACGGTTTCATACACATTCGCTTATTAAACTGTGAAAACTACATCAGCGTGTCTAGAGGGCTTGTAACATTCTGTAAACGTGTGCAACTTGAAAATTATATGCTTAAATGTAAAAAATTTTGCACTAAACATTATAACACATACATATCAATTATGAACATTCTCATCATTGGGAAGTTTTATTTCCTATCCTAAAATATATAAAAACTTATTTAAATCCTATGCTAACATGAAAGCAATAACAAAACAATATGAAATTAAACAAACTAATCACAGGTTACTTCCCATTTAGGGTTTGTTTAACATTGTTAGCTCAATATATTCTGCATATTCTCATCATCCTGGGTTTATGATTAGTGGCTTGCTTCCAACCGTTTCTCCATATAAGGGTTTTATAGCCCATAAGTAAGCCACCTATTGAAAAATAATCATAAGGACATAATTGATTAGATTAATAACACCAATGATTCCATTAGTGCTCTTTTTAATGACAAATTGTTAAAACATAGGGAATAACAAAACTCCTTGAATTGTTGGTTAACACAAGCAGTTTTTCTTAGAGGAAGTGGGAACCCTCCGTACTCAAGGTGGCTACCAATGCCTCATCAGTAGTTCCCTTATTTAGTTCCTCTGTAAGTTCTTCCACTCTTCTTCTTCTTCTTCTTCTTCTTCTTCTTCTTCTTCTTTTTCTTCCTGGACAAATGTTTTTAGCTCATCTTCTTTAATTACCTCTGTTAAGTCAAAATGACTTTACGATTAATGATTTTGATGAAGAACAAATAATGGAGTAAATTGAAAAGCAGACAGAAGCCGAACAAAAAAGAAGGCGAATGAAAAAGCAGACGGAAGCTAAATTAAAAAAGCAGACGAAAGAAAAGTAGACAGAAGCTAAATTGAAAAAGAAGCTGAATAAAAAAGCAGACAAAAGAAAAGCAGACGGAAGCTAGAAAGAAAAGCAGACGGAAGCTAGAAAGAAAAGCAGATGGAAGCTAAATTGAAAAAGAAGACGAATGAAAAAGCAAACAGAAGCTAAATTAAAAAGCAGACGGAAGAAAGCAGACGAATGAAAAAGTAGACGGAAGAAAGTAGACGAAGAAAAAGCAGACAGAAGAATCAGTCTGAGTTAGTTATAGAACTCAACTGAATAACCAATTCTTGAAAGATCAAGAAGCAGTTTTCAAGAAGTAGTTGAAGACGAAGACTATAAATATAAGTCGAAGTCGAAGATTGCAATTGTTGGACCCCGAACTTTTCGTAGAAGATTAGAACTATTGAATGAGAAATTTTGGTGATTAGTCACGAGTCAAGAA
>JAOSBM010000006.1:10154047-10166262 GCA_027568955.1 Erythroxylum tenue
TATTTTAATTTTGTATTTACGCAAAGTACTAAAAAGAATTGGTTGCAAACGAAGTTAATCATAATTCTGAATAGAACGAGTTTTAATTCTTGAAAAGGGATTAAACGAGAAAGTTACACAATTCAACCCCCCTTCTTGTGTATTGATTATCTTAGTATTAACGTGTGATTTACTTCAACGCCACCTTTGTAGAATGTAGTCCATCAAGGGTTTATGGAAAGAACCCTATAAGGTAATATGCACGCTCAAGTCAAGTATTATGGTATTATGAAGAGTTGGATTTCGAAAAGTTTCGGGATCCAACAGTTGTGGTATCAGAGAAAGAAGATGAATCGATGATGTTCAAGGAAATTTCATCAGTTAAGATAACATTTTCTGATCTGAAGTTGCGCTCCAGAAATGGTGCCCAACAGAAAATCCCTAAAGACGCTTCGTTTTCTCCAACCAAAATTTTTACTAATGCTTGGATTAATTTCATCAGCTTCAAATTATGTAACTTTTAGTATGCCTAATTCCTCATTGTCCTGCACTATCTCTTCACCAGCTTTGTGAGGGGGAGGAGTGTTTTTACCATTCTATTCTTAATGAAATTTTGTTTGTTGCATCTAATTGGATGATTTGGAGGAAAAAATTTCCTACGGTTGTCAAACCAACATGTTTTGCTCCCATTTGGAAGATAAAACTCATTATAATCATTGACACAGTAAGGACAAACCAATTTCCCTACTGTGCTCCATCCAGACAACATGGCATTTGCCAAAAAATCACTAATGATCCATATTAAAGCCGCTCTCAACACAAAATTTTGTTTAAGAGACACATCATATATCTCAACACCATATTCCTAAAGATTCTACAATTCAGATATAGTTGGTTGTAAGAAAACATCAAGTTTATGCTTTGGATTTCTAAGCCCTGGCACAATCACTGTCAAGAACATATATGCCTCTTTTATACACATCCATAGAGGCAAATTATAAGGAGTAATTATGATTGGCCATGAGGAATATTACTGGCCAGATTGACCAAAAGGTTGGAATCCATCCGTCGACAATCTCAACCTAACATTTCGACATTCAGTTACAAAATCATAACGGGTGTCATTGAAATGTTTCCATGCCAGTGCATCTAATGGATGACTCATTATTCCGTCTTCCTATTCGTGTTCATTATTGCACCTCATGTGACATGCAATAACATCATAAGCATATAGTCTTTGAAGTCTTGGAGTTAGTGGGAAATAATACATCAGCTTCTAGGGTACTAATTTCTGTTTCATAGAATGCTTTCTAGGCTTGAACCTAGATTGACCACAAAATTTGCACTCTTGTAATTCCACATCATCTCCCTAATACAACATACATCCCAATTTGTAATAATCAATCTTTTCAACGGGAAAACCAACACCCCTAATAAGTTTCTTCATATTGTAAAAACTATCAATCATTGTATAATCAGGAGGCAATGATTCATTATACCATCCAAGAATTTTATCAAAACTACGATCAGAAATATGCCCTTCAGACTTTATGTTCAATATTCAAGCAATTGAAGACAACTAAGTCATTTTCTGATAATCTGGCCATAATTTTTGGTTAGCTGAGTGTAGTAAGTCAAAAAACTGTTTTGCATGTGGGTTTGGTTCTTCCTCAAGATTTTTTGTATTTTCTTGAAAGGTATAACCAGTTGCATCATAAACCATTTGCATGTAAGGATTTTCATTTGCATCCACAATATTTTTCTAAACCCAAACTCCCCTTCAAACTCATTTAAGTTCACTGACGATTGTACTTCATTACCCCTTGAAGTGCTACAAATCAATGGTTACCCATGTCGTTTTCACTCAAAATAATTGGGGACAAACCCTTTTCTTAGCAAATGCCCATCCACTTCGTCAATAGGAAGGAAACGAATGTATTTACACTTTTTACATGGACATCTAATCTTGGGGCCATCCATATATGCAAGTTGAGAACATGCATAATGAATAAAAGTTTCAACTCCCTCAACAAACTCAGGATTAATGAAACCATTAACTTTTAATCGTCTATACATCCAAGATATGTCAACATTACTCATTTTTGCAAAACTGTTAATTTCAAACAGTGATTCCATAGTTAGTATCCTTCATGTTCCCTAAAGTTTACAGAACATCTAAACTTTACATAACATCCCCTAAGTAATAACGAATTGAATTAATCCCCAAAGTTTACACCTGTGAATCAAGAAAACAAGTTCTCGTTGTGACTCCTAGGCTTATGATATTTTTCACCGATAAGGCTCATGGAGCTGCATCACGGGTTATGGGTTAAGGTTTATGGGTTAAGATCAAAAGTTAATTAATAAATGTATGGATTTTGAGTTCTTCTTTAATATTTTTGGCAACTATCTTGTCTATATTCTCGAATATCGCAAAATTATTTATTAAATGAAGACACACCTAGGACGTGAGCGGGAAAAGCAACAACTACTTTGGTATGGGAACACAAAATGAATTACTTAATTTTATAAAGTTGGAATTTTTAATTTAATGGTTTAGATATTTTTATTGAAATTTAAAATTAATGTTAGAAATTTGATATTTTACCTAAATTAATTATGTACTAGTAACAAATATAATAAGTAAAGATAAAAATATCAATAATTTGATTAATAAATTATTGTAACATTTAAAAATTATCTAATATGTTTAGAAGAAAATTATTATTATATTAAAAAAGATGCGTGTAAAGATTCGCACATGAAAAGTAAAGAGAACCTAATCAATTCAGAGAGCATCAAAGAAATGACACATTGACAAAATTTAGATATTTGGAACTATAATTCAAACCCATCCTATATTAATTCATTAATAAACCGAAGTTCATGCCACAAATAAGTTTCGGTTGGTGCAAGCCATTTACATTAAAAATGCAAGAAGTTCAAATGGGAGGTTCAAACCACAAACAAATACCCAAATTAAACCAAGTACACAAACCTAGTAACTAACAAAACTCACTTACCTTAACCGACACGCAGAAGAAGTCATTGAAGCACGTGAAGGAAGTTGACAGAGTTAGAGTGAGCTGATGGCCAAAGAAGATAACCAAAACAAAGACAAGAAGACAATGACAATCAAAGCGGTATGCAAATTGATATAAATTCATATTCAGAAGTTTTAGTTATAGCATTTGATTGTCGCCACCTCATGCAAGAAAATCCAATTATTTTCCTTTTAAAACATAAAAAGGATATAAAAGTTCTCTTTTCAATGAAGAAAAAAGATGCAAAATGACTATGTTGCAAAATATAGAAACAGATACAAATTCAATTAAAATGTGTGGAAAATCATTGTTGACATTGTCAATTAGCAAAGGAAATGAATGTAAAAACTGAATACCTGCTGATGCTTCTCTTCAATCTCCTTGAAAATAGAAATATTGCCAATAAATGAGTTCCTACAATCAAGCAGTAATCAATAAGATCTTAGCCAGGAACATTAACTATTTGAAAGAGATCTTAAATCAACTGAATAAACTTAAAAATCTTACTTTTACATATTTTCCACTCAATTCCTTTAAATAACATCTTAACAATCTAGAGGCAACAATATATACATCCATAACATACTTGTTACTGAATAAACAACATAAGAAATGAAAAGTTGTGGCCATGGAGGAACCTGGAACTTTCAATAAGAAGCATAATCAAGTAAGGCCAACAAAATAAGAAAAAAAAGTATAATCTAAGCTTTAATAACGTTTTATAGATCCCCATCAAACCAAAAATAGACAACAAAAACTCTTAAACAAAGTACATGGACAAGGTTATTGTTTGAGGAACCTATCCACACAAAATTTGAAAGAAATCCAAACGAAAAAATAGTGATAGACTAAAAACCCAAATCGATGATTACCTATACAATCAAACCACAAACAAAAACCCAAATGATGAAAGCAGTACACAAAACCCAGTAAAAAACAAAATTCACTTACCTCAATCAATGAATAAACGAAGATGCAAAAGGAAGAAGGGAACAAAAGCACACGAAGGAAGAAGGGAACCGAAGCACTTGAAGACACAAAACGAAAATGCAAAAGGGAACCGAAGCATGCAAAGGAAGAAGATGGATATAGAAGGAAGAAGATGGACGGAGAGAAGGGAACCAAAGCCCGCACGAACGATGACAGCGACAGAGAACCGACAACAATAGAGAAAATAAAAGAGAGGAGAAAATGAACATTGACAAGGAGGTGGGTTTCGCGGGTAAGTTAGACGTTTAACAAAAAAACGACGTTATCATTTTGATTTTTTAAAAATGTTAAGGTTGACTCTAAATGCAAATTTTTTTGACAATTTTACAGACAGGAATTGATTTATGTCGCTGATTGCCTATGTTATTTTTACCATTGGTAATATTCCATTAGTAATTTGTAATTGTGTTGTAGTGTTTGATTCTTGTTTTCCTATGATAGTTCTTAATGAGCTATTGAGAAATTAGAATGTTATCTCCGATACATTTTCTTGGATTAGGTTTATAAGATCTTTTAGGATGGGTTTAAGGTTATACACTAATAGCTTTAAGATTACTTCATACAAAACATTACAATATGAGATGGGCTTAAGGTCAGTTAGGTTTGAAGCATTAACAATTTTGGAAACGTAGAAAATGTGGGTCTTGTTCATATACTAGAGCATTATAATTTTATTAAAGAACTCATGGTTGTATTTATGACTATGGATCCTATCAGATTCCTTATTGTAAAATTATTACCTAAACATTATTCATTTTTGAACTGGTAAATGGTTTAATAAGTTTTTAGGAATGCTCATTAGAAATGGATTAAGGAAGAAAATTATTCATAAAGACAACAATATTTTCATTATTACCTAAATTACCTTTAAAGAAGTTTTAGGCTAATTCCTTTATCCTTTACGACTTTAGGGGAATAGTTCCATCTATGTCTTTAATGGTAATCATTTGTTGATATTTCTTTTTACAATGACAGAATTATAGAAGTATTTTTTATTCAAATCCCTTTCTTTTATCGACTATTTCCTTTTTTTCTTATGAGGGAACTATGGATGTCAAGGTATTGAGTATTTTTTGAAAGAGTTATCCTTTTTGGCAATTTAAGCGCTTCATCTTTAGGGTTATGATATAATTTCTTTTGAATAGTAGTGAGATAAGCTAAAACTACATTGTTAAAGAGCTTTATATCATTGTATTTGTTTTTGTTCAATATCTTAAGTTCCTCTTTGATAATTTAGTCTCCTTATGTTTTTATGAGCTTCACACCCTTTCACTCTATTGTTTAGTTCCCTTGTGATAGCTACTTTAAAACTAGAAACTCCTAGTAGATTGTTACTGAATTTAAAAGGAGAGTTTCTTTTTATAGAAGAAATTTTCATATACATTTTTATAAAGGAATGGTTATAACAAAGAGAATAGTTGAAATGAGTACAACTATTAAAACATAATGTGCCAGCTTGTATTTTCCATAACTTTATCTAATTGTTTTCCAAAAAACTAGTTCCCCATTTAGCTATTAGACTCAATGAAAATTTGTCTAGTGAATATGATATTGGAGAGTCCTACATCAGAAATACATTTCCTAAAGTCTTTACTGTAAGAGTTCATTCTAGATTTTTATCCCTCTAATCTTATTATAATCTTATGCTAACAGGGAAAAGGTTAGCCTAAAAGATGTAGTAATTACTGAAGAGGATTTATCTCTTTACATTAAACTTAAAAACAAACATGGTGAAAATGTTAGAGGCTGGACTATGGGACAACATCATAAACTATTTTTTAATGAAAATGACGTTCAAGAATGAATCTAGTAAGCCTCAAGAAAAAACACATCCATATGTAGATAAAATTTATAATATACCATTAGAATGCTAGTCCACTAGGAACTAAGTTACCTAATAAGTTCCATAAGAAAACCAATTTAACTAGATGAGCATATAGATAACATGAAAAGGATGGCTATACTCATATTTATATAGAAGTTAAGATGGACAAGATCTCCTAAAAAATTGAGCATTATGAAACTAGTTGAGGAGGGGGACCTTATTAAGGAGTAAATTCTCTTGAACTATAAATTGACACCAAATTCCTTATTTAAAAAAATGGGACCAATTAGAATGATTTTCAAATCAGACAAATATCAAAGGCTAATGGGAGAGGAAAATACAAAACCTAGTGAAGAGGTTACTAAACCTTAACAAACTCCAAAATCTACAAACAAGGATTCACTTGATCTCGATACCCAATAAATAGAACATGACCATGAACATGCCTCTGACAAGTGCATATAAATAACAACTTAAAAGGATGTTCTAACCCCCCAATTCTCTGCCTGATGAGGTATTGACAACTACCATAATAGAAGATGATACCAAAAGTAACAAGCCAGAAATATATATCTCCCCTACTCCAATAGAATTCTTAGTAGCCAAAAATGATGCCATAAATACAATAAAAAACTAGGAAATTTTTTTTAAAAAAGAAGGTTATAAATAGGCCTTTAACCACTGACATATGTTAATTATAACCTACACTTTAAGAATATATGCTTACTAACAAGCACCCCACCCAATTCCAATTACATTAAAACAATTTATATAATCAATTCATCCAGTACCAAGTAATCTTATAAATAAGACTAAAAATCGCCTTAATTTATGCAATAAACTTAGAATCCCAAAGGAAAAGATTATGGATAAATCTTTCATCAATTTCTAAAAGCGTTAGGTAACAACAAGAATTTAAAAGAGAATGTTTGAACAACCTAAAAACTTAAAAATAATACAAAATCACAACAAGGAAAAAACTCCCTACCTCCTCACGTATTTAAACATTGTCTCTAATGTTTAATAATAAAGTGTAAAAAAAGAAAAAAAAGGTACTGGAAGAGAGAAGTAAAAAGAAATTACCTTATTTTTTTCTTTGTTTTGGATGGGAAATTTAGCAAGATTGCATGGTGGTTAAGTCAACTATAGGTACTAGTTATTACTGGGTGGCTCGTTGAGGCGTGGTCTATATGGCAGGTGTATATTGGATGTGTGATAACTTAATGAAAGGATGAGATTTTTAAATATTTGGGTCAAACACGATCGTGTACACGGGTCTGTCCTAAACTTTATCCCTCAAAATCTTCCTAATATATTGCATTGACATGCAGTTGCAGAGAAATTCATGGTTTAGGTACATGAGTGTGTCCATGTTTACATAGTCATTTACTCTGAGAAATTTGTTCCTTCAATCTCTACACGTTTACATACAGTTGCATGATTTTTCCCACATGACCATGTAGAATTCCACTTAGCCGTGTCTGTCAAGAAAAACTCAAACTCTTCATTTTCTTTCTCAATTTTGCCTAATTTTTTCTCTTTTTTATTCTTGAAGACAAGTAAATCCTTAAAATTGAAAGAAAATCCAAATATGAATTAAATTAATAAAAATGAAAAATAAACTTAAGATGCCACCTGATAGCGTTTTTGTTTAACGTTGTTAGCTAGACTGTGCAATCGTTCATCCGCTAGGATCAATTTTCTCCATCTTAAAAACAACCTGCACTAATGAATCAATGAGACCGGTTGGAAATATGAGACAATCCATATTAGGAGATTTTGATATTTCATCACATCCCTATTAAACTCCATTATTAGAGTTATATTATATACATCAATTTTTGTCTTTTTTGTTTTCATAAATGGCCTCCCTAAGAAAATAAGTTTTGATTGGTCATCATTTTCCATATTCAAAGTATAGAAGTTAGTGAGAAATTCAATATGTAATAATATATTGTTGATGCAATAATAAATTTATTCATATAATATTCTATTAAATTAATCGCTATCATCACTTAATTGTAAATCAAAATCATCATCATCTTCTTTTTCTGAAGAATTAAAGTCAAATTTAGGCTCCTCTTCAAATCTCCTACCCTCTATAGATTTCTCATCTTCTCTAGATGAAATTTCAACATATTCATTATTTGGATCGTTCAAAGGTTCATTCTTGTCATATGTTACACATGCATTTATTTCATGAACATCTTCTGGAAACGTTCACTTTCAATTCTCCTATTTTCTCCTTTTCAATGTAATTCAAAAACACCTCTAGGTTTTACTTTACAAATGACCAACCAATCTGACTTATCTCTTCTTAAGTTGAGAAAAGGATCATAATACTCCTAGGTCAATTGCATCGCCAACACAAAAGGTCCAAATTGTCTAAATCTTCTTCACTGGATGATTTCAAATAGATTGTATCGGCTATACACTTTTGTTCCAACATTAGAAGTTGGATCAAACTATTCACACTTAAATATCACACTCCATTTTATTAGCAATGCGGGGTATTCAATTTCAAGTATCTCAATAATTTTAACATAGTAATCCATCAATTATCCAGTATGCAAACTCTATTATTTACTGTTATCATGCTATGACTATGATATTCTTTGTGAAATTTATATTCATTAACAAAATACATAAGATATGATTTAACAGTTCGCAAAGGTCCTTTTGCAAGATCACATATGAACTTATTCTCTATTGAATTTTCTGAGGCCTACACCAAATTTTTTTATCATATTAAAATAATGTCATTTAAACATT
The DNA here is from genome assembly GCA_027568955.1 of Erythroxylum tenue. NCBI lineage: Eukaryota > Viridiplantae > Streptophyta > Magnoliopsida > Malpighiales > Erythroxylaceae > Erythroxylum > Erythroxylum tenue. The sequence goes on from JAOSBM010000006.1 coordinate 10,162,658, forward strand.
TTCATTTGATAATTCAACAATTTCAGTTATTGCAAGTGAAAACTTACATATTTCTCGAACCATCAAGAAAAGTGACTTTCAACTTCTTTATTGATATCGTCCTATGTTTTTCAGGCATTAACTCGCGTAACGATTCCTCGTATAATCTAAAAGCATTATTATGTATTTTAGTTGTGAACACCACTCATCTCAAAAACTCAAATAATAAATTTCAAAATTAACTTAAGCTTACTGTACAAAAGGTTGAATCTCTTGGCAATTCAATAAAATGGAACCATGGGCAGCCTCTATTTCTTCTTCTATTCACATTCTTCTTGTTGAGCATCCATATGTTCATTTAGGATATGTGAAAATGGATAAGTTACCATCAACATTGCCCATTTCACCCTCATCATCATTACGAGGAACTTTTCTTTTCTTATGTGTACATGCGACTCAAAATAATGTGAACAAAATATACTTGCTTCCTCTACTAAATAACCATTACATATCAAACCTTCAACAATAGCCTTGTTTTTAACATTGTTCTTCAAGTAATGCAAATACCTACATTACAAGTAAGGTTATTACAATTACTTAATAAAACATGTTATAAGTTTTATTTAAATATTAATTTTAATCACCTCTCAATTAGATACGTCCATCGATATTGAACTGGACCAACAACTTTAGCCTCATGTGCTAAATGTGGTAGATGCTCCATACAGTCAAAGAAGCTTGGAGGGAAAATCCATTCTATTTTGCACAAGATAACTGGAATTTCCCTTTATAGTTTTTCCATTTCAACCTTCTTTCAGATAATGCTAAGCTTTTGAAAAATAAACTTAATTCAGTTATAGCTTTCCCAAGTCTTTTTTGGTAGTAACTCCTGAAATTTAATTCGAATTAGCCTTTCCATAAATGCATTACAATCATGAATTTTTATCCCAAATAATTTGTACTTCCTCATGTCCACACATCTTTCCAAGTTTGAAACATAACCATCAGGAAACTTTTGACTTTTCAACCATTCACACAAATTTTTTTTTTGTTTTTTATCCAAAGTGTAACATGCTTTTGGATATTTACTAGTGCGAAGATCTTTATCTAACTCTTTCTTTCTACCAAAAAGTTTCAAATCAAATCATGATTTTGCATTGTCCTTTGTCCTCCCTTCAATGTTCATTATGTTGTTGAACAAATTATCAAAAATATTTTTTTCAATATGCATCACATCTAGATTACGACGTATCAAATTAGTTTTCCAATATGGAAATCCTAAAAGATACTTTGTTTTCTCCAACCAAAGTTTTTACTAATGCATTTATTAGCTTCTTCAGCTTCAAGTTTTGTAACTTTCAGCAACCCCCTAATTCATCAATTTCCTGCAATATCTCTTCACCAACTTTATGAGGGGGAGGAATTGTTTGTACAATCCTATTCTCAATGAACTTTTTTTATTGCGTCTAAATGGATAATCTGGAGGAAGAAATTTCCAATAGTTGTCAAACCAAGATGTTTTGCCTCCATTAGGAAGATAAAATGCATCAAAAGCATTACCATAATAAGGGCAAACCAATTTCCCTACCGTACTCCATCTAGACAACATAACATATGCAAGAAAATCACTAATAGTCTACATCAAATCTACTCTCAACAAAAAAAAAAATTTGTTTAAGAGACACATCATATGTCTCCACACCAAATTCCCAAAGATGATCCAATTAAGATACCAATGGTTGTAAGAATACATCAATTTTATGCTTTGGATTCATAGGCCATGGCACAATCACTATCAAGAACATATATGCCTCATTCATACACATCTATGGAGGAAACTTATAAGGAATAATTATGATTGGCTTGATGAATACTGTTGGCCAGATTGAACAAAAGGTTGGAATCCATCTATCGACAATCCCAACCTAACATTTTGAATTTTGGCAACAAACTTAAAATGGGTTTTATTGAAACATTTCCATGCGAGTGTGTCCAATGGATGGCTCATTATTCCATCTTCCTGTTCATGTTCATTATGTTATCTCATGTGAGATGCAGTAACATCATAGGCATATAGTCTTTAAAGTCTCAGAGTTAGCGAGAAATAATACATCCAATTCCAAGGTACTAATTTATGCTTCATATTACGCTTACTTGGTTTGAACCTAGATTGATCAAAAAAAATTGCACTCTTGTAATTCCACATCATCTCCCCAAAACAAAATACATCCCAAATTGAAACAATCAATTTTCTCAACTGGAAAACCAAAACTCCTAATAAGTTTCTTCATATATAAAAATCATCAACCATTTTATGATCAGGAGGTAATGATTCATTATACCAAGCAAGAATTTTATCTAAACATTGATAAAAAAAATATGCTCTTTAGACTTTATTTTCAATATTTGAGTAATTAAAGATAATTGAGTCATGGTCTCACAATTTAGCCATAATTCTTGGTCAACTAATTTTAGTAAGTAAAAAAAATGCATTTGGGTTTGGGTTTTCTTCAAGATTTTCTATAATTTCCTGAAAGATATAAATGGCTACATCTAAACCATTTGGATCTAAGGATTTTCAGTTGCACCCACATTACTTGTTATAAATCCAATCCCCCCTTAAACCCATCAACATTTATTGACAAGTTTACTTTATTACCCCTTGAGGTGCTACAAATTAATTGCTCCCCATGTCGTGTCCACTCAAAATAATTTGAAACAAATCATTTTCTTAACAAATGGAGATTCACTTCATCAATGGGAAGAAAAAAAATATTTTTGCACTTTTTATATGAACCTTTGATTTTTGGACCATCCATATATGCAGGTTGGGAACATGCCTAGTCAATAAAAGCTTGAACTCCCTCAACAAACTCAAGATTAATGAAACCATCGAGTGTTAATCATCTATACATCCAAGATCTATCAACTTTACTCATTTCCGCAAAATTGTTATTTAAAAAAGTGATTTCATAGTTAGATATAATAATCGTTATGGTAGTATCCATATTAATGCAAAACATTTAATCTTTAGTTTACACATTAATAATAACATAAGAAGAAATCCTTGTATTATAGCTTATGCATAACTTTTTGTGATGTCAAAGGACAGAGAAATATTTTAGGTTCCATGTGATGTCAACTAATTTCAAGTATCTATCGTTCATTTCAACTAACGAAGGACAATATTTAGAGAGGACTTAATAGAATTATACTGCTTTTTCATCTAAACAGTTATCTAAGCATTACATGATCAAGATTTTTACTTGTAGAAAAATAAATCATGCTTTAGAAACATTAAACGAAAACCCATTTCAAATTTCAATGATTAACATAAATAAACAGATATATTAAAAAATAAATTTGAAAAATGAGTACCTTTATACTCCAAAAGTGGATAAATGAACACCCGATAGAGAGAGAGACCTAGTATAAGGGTGGCGAGGACAACAAATACAACAGATAACGCCCAGGACAGAAGCTATAACAAGCCCCTGACAGCAACCAACATTGTAACATCCCGTTACCCATGTTAGGGCTAGAATTGTGATTGTGAGAAATTAGGAAAATGCACATCATGCATTATTAATTGTGACATACACATTTTGCACATTTATATGATTGTA
>JAOSBM010000006.1:10167121-10178892 GCA_027568955.1 Erythroxylum tenue
AGCTATGAACTAGAATATTGTATGAACTCTTCTTTTGGCATGTGAATGAATGGAGAATTTGCAAGTTTCTTATTGATGGTGTTGGATGTGTTTAGTGCTTGAAATAGTCTCTTTGATTGGTGCTAGTAGGAGTTCGCAAATGATGTAATTGGTAAAGCTTTTATTCTAGTATAGTGGAGTTGGGGATGATGTATTGATTTGTTTTAGTAGTGTGGTCAATTGCTATTTAGGATCCTTGGCTCTGCTCGTAGCAGATTCAGTTTATTAGGTGTGTAAGTCGACTTATCAAGTGTATAAGTCGACTTGTCTGTCATAAGTCGACTTGTCAGGTGTATAAGTCGACTTGTCAGGTGTATAAGTCGACTTGTCTGTCATAAGTCGACTTGTCTGTCTCTATAACACGACTTGTGAAGTTTTCGTAAAATTTCTCCGTGCTAAGATAAGTCGAGTTATCTGTGCATAAGTCGAGTTATCTGTCTGCATAAGTCGAGTTGTCTGTATGCATAAGTCGAGTTGTCTGTCTGAATAAGTCGAGTTGTCTGTCTGCATAAGTCGAGTTACCTGTCAGCTTTGGTATTTTTAGTTTTGTCTGCTTGTCTCTGATTGTGATGATATTGCTCAATTCCGCTCTGTTTCGCCAAATTTTAGTTTGTTAAGGATTTGTTGCGGCAATCCTTTTGATGCCGCTAGCGTTCTCTGATCTTCGTGTTCGGATCGCTGGGCTTCGGAAACGGGGTCCAGCAGTTTCCCCCAATTCAAAGATAAATATTCCCATCTTAATTCCCAGGAGAACATGTTTGTTGTTGATATATTGTGAGTAGAAGAATAATAGCCATTGTAATCCATTTCAAAGATAGATCTTGGTATATACAACTGACCAACTCTAATCTAGAAAAATAACCACCCATCACAATCTTCTTCTCCCCCTATGAATTTACACAGATAAAGCCCTTCTCCTCCTCAAACTCCCACCCATTGGCCTTACGAAACAAGAAAACCAATGCCTCAAGACCTGACCTAACCCCAAACGCCCACTGACATGACTACTGCTCTCCCTACCTCTCCTGCCCCTCGATGCCCAAGAAACTCTTTTTGGTAAACCGTCATTATTAAACCCACCATCCACCATCAATATCCACAAGATAAAACAAAGCAAACCAAAAGATCAAAAGGTTAAAAGTTCATAAACAAAAAAGAAGCTACATTTCGGTCGATGGTGGGAGATGGTAGGACGATCGTGGGAGATGGTGCGATGCGATTTGCGTTGCCTCCAATTGTCGTTTCCTAGGACGATGACGAGAGATGGTAGGCGACGGTGGCAGCGATTTAGGGTTAGAACGCACATTTTTGTAGGTAAATTCGTTACGGAACCATACAGAAAACCTTTCCGATTCCGTAGTAAATTTCCCTACGAAAACATCAATCCATAGTAATTTACCTACGGGAATATTTTTTATCAGAAAATTCCCTACGGAAATGTGACTCCGTACAGAATTTCCCTACAAAATCTCTTTTTCATAGGGAACTTTTCGTCGGTAATTTGCAATTTTCTTGTAGTGTTTGGAACTTAAATGAATCATTATGAATTATAATCATCTTCCAAACGAAATAGAAGATTCATTAAATTTTAAGAGTATAAAAGAAAGAAACCCTAAGATTTCATACGTTAGTCAAACCATGAGTTAGAATTTGAGAATTTTTGAAAAAGAAAATTCAACTTTTTGTTCACGGTATAATATTATTAGGATGATTAAGAAAAGGTCCCATATATTTTTTGATAAATTCAAGCACTCTCAAGGTTTTAATTCATGTCTTTGACTTAGAAACTTAAAGGTGAGTGGTAGAACTATCAGCAAACAACTAATTTTATTAATAATCTTTTATTATGGTTGGATATGTGGAATTGACATAAGTTAATTATATATTTGTTTCCCATATTTTTTTGAGAAGACTATATTATGTTAAATCAAGTGATTTTGTGATGATTCATAATTTTATTATTATTAGTTACATATTTTTGGTATAATGCGTTATATTGTATGGTATTCATTTTACTATTTTGAACTTGACTTACTGAAGTGTATTTATCATATTTTTAAAAGCTAAAAATTTTATTAATAAGTAGCTACTAAAAAGAGCTGAATTATCAATCATTGGACCAAAAGAAAGATGATAAAATAATTAAACACCGACTAGCCGATGGCTTGACCTTAGATACAAATTAAAAACTGTACATCAATCCCATGATACTGCTAAAGTACTATTGATAAGTGATCCTTATTCCGCAACCTTTGTTTAATGGTTAACCGAAAGATAAATAATAGCTTTACGGAGATTACTAGCAAACCAAACACGTTTCGACCATGATTTTGTGGGTTCTGAAGTTATGAGAATTTCTAAACTTATTTCTGAAACACAGAGGTCGATGGGTGTTATAAGTGGCATGATCTTCTTTTGACCAAAGAATAGTTTAGCAGGTTATCCTTGATAATGGAAAGAGTTCTCGAGTGTTTTAGGGGTCAATACCATGAATTGATGGAGATTATTGCTTCCACCTTAATATTAATTAACTGCCAAGCATTCAGTAAATGATCAAATGGATATTAACATCTGCAAAATTCTAATTAAGGAGAGTGCTAGTGATGTATTCGTTTAATATTCTAGACAAAACCATTGTACTTTTTAGTGAGTAGCAAGTTATTTATTAATTTAATTGAAAAATTATAATATCCTTTTTATTCTTAGACGAACAAAATTCACTTTAATCTTGGAGAAGTCTGCCTTTTTCCTATCCAAAGAAAAGTTTTAAGCATCGTTTTCACAATATTCCTGAGAAAGAGAAAATGAACATTCAAATAGATATGCAGTCTGTTTAAAACCAGACAATTACCTTGAGCCTATCTAAAGAAAAGATTTTTGACCTTCTAATTGTCAAGATGAAGCACAAGTTGATTCAAGAGTGGAAAGTCTTGAAGTGATTTGCAACTGAGAATTCCCATTAAGAGATTTAATTTGGTAATTTATGATTGACTTAATATATACTCAAATATGAAATGTGATTGTTTGATGAAAATATATATAGCTTGTAATGAATTATGCGATTCCTTAATGATGAATTGATATTTAATACGCAATACAATGCACTCCAGACTTGTGAACTATTATGGTTGTGATACATTAACAAACCTAACCAAATACTTGTAATAGCTGCTCACAAAATACTAACATCGATTGCTATAACATTAATCCTATAGTAATCTTCCAAGAACATCCACGAACCTAGCTAGAAGATTATATGCTACTTCGTGACCACCATAATATATATATTTTTGTGATTCACGAAAAAGGAAAAAAGAGAGAGAGAGATGAGCAAGCTACAATCCCAACTTAAATTTTTTCATCAACCTAACCAGGGATATATGGAGTTCTTGAGGTCCTATTCTGGAAGCGGAATTTTAGCCAAGTCCTCTCTATATGGTATATGATCCTTCACCAGTTCCTCTTTGGATATTGATAGCCCATTTTCAGCGTTAGCTTGCAGTACATCATCGGTTGTATCTATGAAAGTTACTACTGTATCCTTTCTAAAGGTTAGATAGATGACTGCTAGGACATAGACTGCCATGAGTGGAAATATTAAAATTCCAATGAACACTTTCCCAACTTCTGGTAAACTGTTATGAACAAGCCAATCCATAAATCCTGTGCTCAGATAATACATATTGATGCCAATGATTAGTAGACCCAAACCCCAAGAGAATATGATACTCTGCAATTTGTAGTATGAATAACTGATTAGAGAAAAAAAAAACATGAGAAGTTAATTTGTGACATTTGAATAAATGACAAACAGATTGTTAAAACTTACATAAATAGAGTTCTTGTGAGGTCCCATCTTGGTTGTGCTGCTGCTGAATTTGAGAAGAGGAATAAGGGCAAATGGGAGTTCAAATGAAAGTATCATCTGCCAAAGCCACAGGATTAGTATCAAGAAATTACTTTAACATGACATGAAGTGATTGAACTGGTTTATGAACTATAACGTTAATGCTACAAACCGATGCTATGATAATCAGACGGCCTGCTCCTGACGGGCCACCAATGATGGAGACAATTAGACTTGGAGCAATGGCAATGCACCTAGTCATTAGGTTTCTAATCCATTGTTTCATCTTAAGGTCCAGAAAGCCCTGAAATTTTCGTGAGGAGATGATAATTAGTAGGTTCATAATTGCTAGAGATACGTCTTTAGTTCTTTGGGGAAGCAGTTGAGTTCAAATTTATTTGAGCAAGCTCGGTACTATTGACTTGCTGTTTCTTGAGGTTTTCACCACGGACCTTAAATTCTGTTTTCATTTTTCATCTCTAATCACAAACACACCTGCATGATATACTGCCCTGCATAAGTGCCTGTGATGGTAGAGCTTTGCCCTGAAGCTAACAGTGCAATGGCGTAAACAGTAGAGCTTGATTTTCCCAATACATTCTGTGAAAAAACCAAAAATGAAGTTATTTTTAGAGATGGTCTAAACCGAAGAAAGAAAATGTCACTAGTTGTAAGGTTTTTCACCTGCAGAAGGAAAGAAGCAGAGTTGAGAGTGAGATCACTGCAACTATCTGCTTCTCTCTTTGGCAGACTATTGGCTGAGCAAACCGTTCCTGACACTGAAACTACTGCAAGGTTGATCAAAAAGGCAACGAACAAGGCAAATCCACTCTCCATCAAGAAAAAACGGCATGCGTCCTAGGTATAAGCACAAGGAATATCTGAGAACAGTACAGATAAGCTAAATATGAAATACATTTAGTTTAGCGTCTTACGTTGATGCCATGGACTGAGCGAGGGACTTTTCTGGACAGGACGAGAGCAGAATGAAGAAACAGGTTGTGACTGTAAAGGGATGAATACTATTGTCAAAGACTGCATGCTCAAGGCGATGGCCCAAATAAACTGAGCACAAAGACATATATTATAACTAATACTGGTGTAATATATGTTACTTACGGCATGACAAGGGCACCAAGTAAAGCAATAGCGTCGGCTGTTGATCGTTGGCCCGAAAGCTTGGGGATAAACATGCCTTTGATCACCTCAATCGCAGGGGGCTTTACATAGCTCAGTTCAGCGAAGAAACATGTGGCCATCACAAAGATCAGCACTGCTATCAGCAGCTCAAGCTTCCTCACCTGACAATCAAATACTCATAATGATTAGTGTTACTACATTTCTACGCCCATATGATTATATAAATTCTTAAAGCCCCAACGTTGTATCATATGGCAGTTGAGATTCTCGATGGGATTACCAATCCCATCCTACTCCAGGCCTGACGCATATTTCCTGCTTGAACTTGGGGAGAAGAGGCCTTATACCCAAGTTCGTTCCGGCACCTTTTTTATAAATTCACTTCATTGTAACCTACTAACAAATCTAATTCGAGATTTGAGAAGGTTGTCAGGAAAAGCAATTTAATATTACGAATTTCTTCCTGGACAACAGACAGACTTCTCATCTCAATCATTTTGTTTTATTCAGACCAATTTCTCGACAAAATATTAGTCTTAAGTTGAGTCGTCAACTGGCAAATAACTGTAGCGGAATTAAACATTGAAAGAAAAGATGAACGGGGACATCTTTCCTAGTTCCAGACACAATCATTTTCCTCTACCAAAGGATTTATCACAACTAGACAAGAGCCCATGAAGACTCTCTACATGACCGGTGTAGTTAAGACCATGGTTTGCAGTTTGTTTGGAAATAAAATTAACAATTATAACAGAATAACGTTAGAATCACTTGATTTTATAATTTCAGAAGGCCTCTCATCACCTATTGCTAGCAATAGCTTAACAAAGTATAATAGGAAGTTATACCCCGTATCTCTGCAGGCCAAGAAAGATGAGAGTGCTAAAGCCAGTGCACATAACTCCGGCCCACACCGGAATACGTAGTAATATGTTCAACGCAAAAGCTGTCCCAATCACTGCCACCAAAGAAAGAAAAGGGTCCTTGACATTGACTAAATAGATTAATTAACGGAGAGTAGTTTCTATTTTTTGCCTTCTGGTATGTCAGCGGCAATGACCGCAATTTCTGCCAGCAGCCATAGACAGTACTTCGCGTATTTCGGATACTCGACCTTGCATAGCTCCGACAAATGTTTCCCTGAAAGCAATAACAGAAGTAGATGTATATATTTTGACCTTATAAAAGAAGATACAAAGAAAAGGGAAACTGATCTTAATGTTGTCTTGCTTTTACCTGTGCTTACGCCAAGATTTGCCGCGAGAGATTGGATAACGAGAGCAAATACCAATCCGATAAGTATCACCCAAAGAAGCTGCATGCCAAGTGGCAGAAGAGAAGACAACAGGCTTAGCAGTTTGCTGCTCTCATTTATGGTGAACAAATTAATATTTTCTAGGAAAGCAGATTACTAGCGTTTCTTCTCTAGCTAATTACCTCGTATTTGTGGTTTGCTCCTGCTTGCAAATCAGTTCCCACTGCGTTCACGCCGCCATCAATATTAGAAGTGAGAACTAGCATTTGTATGTAAGTGAAGAGATGTATAGAAAGGGAAGCTCACAGTTGCCAGGATCAAGATAAGCAAGTGAAACGAGGAAACCTGGCCCAACATATGACAGAAACTCTCTCCATCTAAGTTTCTATTTGCAAAAAAACAAAAAATTAGAATTAAGTTGTAATAATTATCACCATCAGGAACATATATCAACAAGAAGAAGGGATATGCAAATTCAATCAGTAGACCAACAAAAATAAGAAACCTGGTGACTTGAGTCTTGGTGATGAGTTTGGCCATTGTTAACGCGAGCTTGTGACTTCTCATCCACATCAAAAGCTGCTATTTGGTGGCCGGGGGCATTATTGTCTCTTGACGTGGCAAATGTGTCATTGCTCATTTCTTGTTGCTGCTGGTGATTCGCCATCTGAGTGTGGGGTTGTGAAGGTGTTTATATGTGCTTTGGGTGGACGAGTTTGTTCAATCTATAAATGTAGAAAACTGAAAGTATACATAGGCTGCTCGGTTGGCAGTGCATAACAGACACAAGCTTTTCCTTTGAGCAGTCAATTAGCAGTCTAGATGCTTTCATTTAGTAGTCAATCCAGATGACTAATCGATACGTCTTATTACCATACTTCTTCTCAAGGCATGCATGTCAACTATGACAAACTGGCTTTCATTTTGTCACGCTTGTGGCATTTTCTGAACTTAAAAATTCTACATTACACCCCAGTTATACTAAAAAATTTGATGGTTTCTGACTAATTTAAGTATTTAGGACTCCAGCATTTAAGATTTATGTGCGAGTCACTGTCGCGTGGTTAACTGATTAAAATGCCATAAGATGAGATACCCCAAATTTACTCTATATGATTGTATGGTCCATGCATGTGGAGTGTTCCTGCAATACCCCACGTCAAAAAATTATAAAAATGGGAAAAGTTCACTTTAGGTTGACTATACAACTCCTAGGTATTTCATTTTGTTTTACTAAATCATCGTATTACAACGCGTGGTAAGAAACAAATAAAGTCTCATTTTTTTAATTAGTAGCGTCGATTCTAATATTATCTCCATAACTTATCGATTGAGGTTTTCTAATTAAGGAAAAACCGTATCTATATTGTTGAATTGGGTTAAATATATTTGAGTAGATGGCACACCTCATGAGTTTTGTAGCACCTTGTTTAACTACGCTATTTTTTTAATAAAAGGATTATTACAAAAAAGTAAGGTTAGAAAGTAATGGTTTTATACCGATCGGCATCAATTAAACAATGACATATCAAATTACAATATTTGATTGTATTATTAAATTTCGGGTATGACTGGTATTGATCAATAAATTGAAATATCAAAAATTATTTTATATGCTAAAGTTATAAATCAAAAAAATTAAGGGTTAAATTAAAAAATATATTTAAACACAAAATATTTTTAAAAATAGTTATTATATCTAAACATAAAATCATTTTTAATTATTATATCTAAAAATTAAATTATTTTATGTTAATTTTAATACATAGAGATATTGAATCAAAATTTGAAATATTTTTAAATTAATAAATAAGGTGATTAAATTTTAATCATATAAAAATTTAAAAATTGGAATGAATACCAATATTATACTATATTTGTTAGAGAATATATAAAACCAATTAAGTTGGCCTCACACAATAGCTTAAGCTATTGTGGTGAAACGGTCACTTAACATGGTATCAGAGCCTTTGTGACCAAGTGGTCATGAGTTCAAATCCTACCACCTACCTATTATTCAGCACAAGGTAAAGTGAGTCTGTGCAAGTTTCAAGCCCAAAAGGCTTTCACTTGAGGGAGTGTGTTAGAGAATATATAAAACCAATTAAGTTGGCCTCACACAACAGCTTAAGTTATTATGGTGAAACGGTCACATAATAATATTAGTACCAAAATCCCAACAAACTGTATTCACAATTTTATTTGAATTTTGGTCATCTATATCAAATGTTTGTTGATTGTTTTCATCCTCCAAAGCATTGCTTTAAATTTAATATTTTTATTTAATTAATTTTCAAATTTTCTGTATTTACTTGTCAGTATAAGGATCCACCATTATTTTTAATTTTTAATTTTTGTTTTAAAATTTAGTAAAAGAATTATTTAATTGAATTTGTTAAAAATTATTCATGTTTGTATAATATATGATGTAATTTTAGTTTTTATAATATAATCTTAATATTAATTTAATAAACTTAAAAATCAATATTATTTAATTATTTAATTTATTATTAATGTTAAGTCCCAAAAATAACTATGAATGAGCTTTAATTTGTAAAGATAAATTCTATTGAAATCCAACCCTGATTGAATCATGAGAATAGCGAACAATAACTTTTTTTACAGATTCCAATCGGATCGCTTAACGATAATAAAAACATTAATTGTAACGTATGAATAATACGTTATTCGTGTTTCCTGTTGAAATCTTTTGGCAAATTCTTCGCCATGTCAACCACGAGTTGATCAATTGTCTAGCCTCTAACAATATAAACAAAAGCAATTTCTCGAGACTTTTTGAGAGGAAGAAAAAGAGGTGCTAGCTTCCAAACTTTTTTCCTATTAATAGAAAACATTAGGATTTATTTTTATTAAAATTAAATTCTTTAATTATAATTAAAATCAAATTCTAATTAACTGGATTTTAATAAAATCAAATATCTCATATTTAATCCTTAAAGTTTCTCAAATTTTGTAATTAAGTCTAACTTAATTAAATTGATTTTTCTTTCACAAATTGGTCTTTGATATGTGTCCCATTAGGTTTCTAACGTATTGAAAATGATTATAAATTCTAATTCTAATTCATAATTAGAATAAGATAAATTAAAACTCCTTTTAATTTATTTTTAATTCTTCAATTAAACAACTTATAATCATAGATCAGGATTGACGTCTAACAACATGTCATGACCACCTAAATATCACGAATGTCAAAGTGGTTTGACTTAACTTGTCCATGCATAGTTATGATGTATAATTTAATCCTTTTGTCATCTAATATTCGAATTTGATAGAGTATAGATATAATGTCTACTCTTTTGGTCCAATCATATTCGTTCTTGTTAATTAGTAATTGATTCATAATTGAAATTCAAAATTGCTTTTTTCAAATTCTATTCACACTAGCCAAAAAATTCTATAAATCACTCCTAATTGAAAACAACATAATGTTCTCTCTAATTATTTTAGAGTGATGAATTTTTTATTGACTTACATCAACTATCTCCGTATAGTTCATACTGCATCCAAGTACTACCTACTGAACTATCCTAGGATAATTTATAAGTAACATCAAAACATAATAATTCTCACACAAGAAATCTTGGTAATCTTAAGTCTGATGATCAATTATACGACCATCATTATAAGGAAATCCACAGACACATAAGCAATATTTCATTTGGGATTCTCATAGTCGGATCAGTTCTGTGACTTATTCTTTAATAATCCTCTACATATTAGTTTAAGTATCTCCATACTTTAATTTATGAGATCAATTACTTTTTTTCATAAGAAAGAAACATAATATGTACTAGCTTTACCATTTCAACAATATCTTATCTTGATGAAATTGTAACTAGGAACATTTAAGAATAATATGTAAATGTAAATTAAATCTCACAATTATGATCTCATCATAATTTCAATTACATAGTAATTATTTTAGAGATTTTATCTTCGATATTAAAATACCAAATATAATTAACTAAGTACATAAAAATAAAGAATGTCTTTTATTAATTAAATAACAATATCATACATCAAATTGCATCCAAATGAATGATGGCAAGGGCATAAATTAACAAATTAAAGAGACTAAATTCTAATTATATAAAATAAGATATTATTATATAATTTTTAAAAATAATTTAAAATAATATTCAGTATTCATCCATATGAATACTATATTGCATTAATACTAAATCAGTACAAATTTCACTACAACATTCGTAACATTAAATTTCAGAGTTAAATATATGTTTCTTTTTTTTAAAGCAAAGAACGTCCTAATCAGTTACTCGACGTTTTGCGATGAATTAATGTGCATAAAGATCATCAAACCTATAGATGGACTCCTCCATGTTCCACCAATTCGTTAAATTTTACGTTCATGTGAGACGGAGAATCTATTTGTGGAGTTTTTTTTTTTTTGAAATGATCTATTTGTGGAGTATTATGTTTTTGGAACAATTAAACACGACCAATAGCGCACGGTGATAATGTGATGTCACAAATATAATGATTAGTTTTAGCATCCAAAAAAATTAAGGATAATTTGATAATAAAAGAAAGTTCTTTTGACTATCAAAATTTTAATTTAACGGTCAAAAATTAAAAACTTCATTTTTATTAATATTCAGACTTTAAAAAATGAATGAACTAAAAAATATTTCTAAATTTATATTTTTAATAGATAAAATTTACTTGTTTGAATGTTTTCTTTTATAATTGAATTAACTCAAAAGACATCTATAGTTTAAAACATGTACTTTTAATAACTGTTGGCGACCTTGTTACTAACTACATAATAATAATTACTTTTCAAATGCATATTATAACCGTTCATAATGAATTATATTTATCAAAATCCTTTATTTAGTTACTAATAGAATGTTTGGTTTATTAACTAATTATCAAATTGTATGCACCTTTAAAACTAAATTGAAAGCACAACAGATTTTCTAAAAGATTAAGAACAATCAAATACAAATGGTTCTAATGTAATTAGCCCAAGAAGAATAATATTTTATTAAATTTGTTTGTATAAACAAAATTTGGTCTTCTTTAAAATTTATCAACAATATAACAACATAAGAACCTATTTCCACAATGACTTATCCAATCATATGAAGAAAAATTTTTGAAGTGGAGAATAATAAGGAGAATTTGAAAGATTAGAAAAAGGAAATATTTGTTGGATTTTGAATTTCCTAAATTGCTTATTTGATTTCAATTGTGTTTTGTTTAATGGTTCCATTTTTTTTTAGTTTAGAATTGGACCATTAATTAGAAATTAGAAGAATAGAATTAGAAATTGGGAATTTAGTGAAGATTGGGTAAATTGGATTAAGTTGGTTTAAGTTTGGTTAGTGGGCTTGAGGCCTAGTGGGCTTGAGGCCTTATAAGACACTAAGGGCATTTTTGGAAGAGCCAAGTGAGTGAGGGGTAGAATGGGTAGTTCAAGGAAGGAAATAAAAAGATAAAAAT
>JAOSBM010000006.1:10199322-10212280 GCA_027568955.1 Erythroxylum tenue
ATCTTTCATAAATCACTTTACTCTTATGTCAGATTCATCTCACTCACTAACAGTATCTCACATTTACTATAGCCTTATACCAATTTAGGCCCTCTTCATCTCAATGTAAGGGTGAATGACCACCTTTCTGGCATACAATGCCCCATACTGTGTTCTAATGATGCCATTATGGTCACAATTGTAATGTCTGTAATCAATTTGAATTTTACCTCAATCTCATCTTCCTATGAACTCAAAATATAAGCTTCAAGCATATTCCCAAAGTTAAAACTGTGGGTAGTTCAAGCATTGAACCACTTGTTTCTACATCCTTAGTAGCTAAATTACAATCTTAGTGTATTCCTACCAGGATGTCTAGCTTAGGTTGTTACTTAGGCTTTTCTAACACTCTCTTTGCTCATTCATCTTTATCGGGTATGCCTACTTCTTATTTCATTCACCAAATATCATTCTTTCGATTCCACTCAAAAGTTCAGATTCGTTTTCAATTCTTTTATGGACGTAAATTTATGAATCCTTAGCTTTTAGGCTTTCTTACTTCTTTCCAATAAAATTGATCTAAATTACACTTCATTTTGCCCCATGGTCCACTCAACATTTTGCACTCCTCATTGCACTAGATTTGGCAATCTCAATATCTGAAATTGCACTTTTTCCCTCTAGAATTGTCTGTTCAATGTGTCAGATTACACACTACCTTTACCAGTATAGCATTTGCTTCCAAATTCTGGAACGCTTGTATGCGGACACTTGACCTTGATTCTTCACCAAATGAAGAGATCTTTAGCTCAAATGGAAGCTCTTTCCTTCCTCTTCCTTTTTCTCTTCTTGAACACTTCAAAATCTCTCTTGAAGGCTAAGGAAATTAAAACCCTAGCTTGTTTTCTCTTCTTTCTCTCTTTCATTTCTTTTTCATGCTTTCTTTCTCTTATCTCTTTTCTCATCCACCCATTTTGCTTCTGTAGAATCTTCTCATCATGTTTTCTCCTTTATTTATAAGCAAGACAACACTTTTTCTTCCAATTATGCCCTTAATGAATGAGAATTGTCCAATTTTCCCTTCCATTTATGCCTTATGTCTTTTATACTTAAGTGTCTTGCCAACAGTACCTTTGAACAATCTAACATAACACTTTCTTCCAGAAACATGTCCTCCATTGTCGTAAGTTTCTAATGCCACCGAAATCATTTCATTTGGTTCAATGGTTCAAAAGATATACTTCAAACAACTTTGGACTGCTCTTGTCTAAAACAGTTTACTATGCACAACTTCCATCTAGAATTTAAACATCTTAGAGGCTGAATTAGATTCCAATTTCTTCATACCATTTGTAGCCCCATGTCTCTAGTTTACAAAAAAAAACAAAAATCATCTCATTTGGACCTCTACTGATCCAGAAAACATCAAAATATTGAAGTATGTTCAGTGAGATAACACCAGTTCATATTATTGAAGAACACACTTACTATACCCATCCCACTCTTTTCACTCAATTTCTCTCCATACATTTCATATGGCTATGATTCTTGGTAGAGACGTAGAGAAATGTCTTAAGAATCCAATGGTTCAAGAATCAAGTCATTTAAGTGTCTAGAGAAGGAGTTATGGTCAAAAGAAGCAAACATGTTTATTACCTCAATCAATATGAACCTACTTTGGCGCGATTTGCATAACTTTCACAAACAATATCGGATTGATCTCGTTTTTGGACTATTGAAAAGAGAACTTCGATATCTACAACTTTCATGGAGACCTCAAAGGACAATTCTATCATCTTACTTCTGTATCGTCTCACTTTTGCATCGTCTCATTTCCATCGTCTCAATTTCCATCGTCTCATTTCTATCGTCTCATTTTCTTCCGTCTCATTTCTCCGTCTCACTTTTGCGTCTCATTTCTTGCGTCTCACTTTTGCGTCTCACTTTTGCGTCTCATTTCTTCCGTCTCATTTTTTCGTCTCATATTTGCGTCTCATTTCTTCCGTCTCATTTTTCCCTTCAGAACATCTCCACTTATAAGAATCATAATTTTTGACTCTGATATCCAAAAATTTCATACTATATACCGTTGGAAAGATAAAAGAAAGATCTACAACTTTTCAGCAAGTACCTTTGCTAAAATCTATTTATATCAATCCCAAATTTGTCCCTAAAGTCCGTAGACCAATTTTCCATTCATACACCAACATACTGCACCAAATTCTTAACTTCATGACAACTTTTGAGATTCTTAAAGACAAAATTGAAATTTGATGTCTTCATAAGAAATGTAGCCATATGTTTCTAGTTGAATCCAAATTAAGAATCATCTCGTTTGGATAACTAGAGAAAAAGTTATGACTAACATACCGAAACACACTCAGTGAACATTTTCCAGATCACTACCAATCTTGTTTCTAGTTCTTTCCTTATCACAACTCATATCAAGATCACTCTTTCGACTCCCTCTACTTCTCATTTTCAATAAAATCACATTTAATATCAATATACCCGAAAGTTGTCAATGAATGCATGTACCACTTTTTATGCAAAAACATTATGCGAAAACATTCCGTGTTTATGTGCATATATGCTAATATGATGCATGAGCAAGAAAATGCATTGTCTTAATTTCTCTTTGAGCTCACATGTACTGAAATTTCGGGTCCTAATCCTTAATCAAGGGACGGGATTAAAATTATAATTAATTCTAATTCAATATCAATTAAATCTATATAAGATTCAATATCTAATATTATTCCTTATTTATCAAGTATCATACATTTAACTTTATAGTTTCTCAAAATTTATAATCAAGTATAACCTAATTAAATTACCTTTTTCTTTTTTCATCCGTTCTTTATATATAACCCATTAAGTTTCTTAATATGTTTTTTTGGTAAATAGTTTCTAAATATGTTGGCGATGAATAAAAATTATAAATCTAAACCATTTTTACAATTAGATAAATAAACTTATCCAATTTATAAATAATTTATTAATTAAATAATTTATATCCATAAATCAAAATTGATATCTAACAACCTATCATGACTATCCAAATATTAGGAATGTTAAAGTGACTTGTGATTAATATTATCGTACATGATTTTTCATATAATTTAATCCTTTTATATACAATATTTTGATTAGACATAGAGCATAAAATTAATGTTTAATCATATTAGTTCTCTACCATTTGTAACTAATTTTTTAAATATGATTTGAAAACTATTTTTAAAGAGTCATTCCGCCTTAATTAAGGATTACTTAATTGGAACATCCTATTTAATTATTAAATAACTAGCAAATGAGCTACTCTTAAATAGGATAAATCATAAGTAGTATTAAAATATGAAATACTCTCAAGTAAATATTTGACTTTAGACTTGGTAAATAAGTTCGGGCCCAGCCCAGCTAGACTCGGTTTGATTGGGCTTTAGGCATGATTCAAGCTTTTTTATTTTTGGGCTTTGGACAAGGCTTTAGCTCTGGCTACTCGACACGACTTAGCCTGAAGCTCAAAATTTTTATAAAAAAAACATCATTTTTAATTTTATTTTTAAAAATCAAATAATCAGATCTAGTCAAGGAGAGCGTAATCAAGCTCTAGGCAATCCAAGCTCAATCAAGTTTGGGCTCTGGTCGTGTATCCCAAGCCTAATCATGCTGGGCTCAAGCTAAAATTTTCAAGTAGAGCTCACGTCTAGACAAGTTCTAGTCTGGGCAGACCTGACTCGGCTCAACCTATTGCCATTCCTAGTTGACTTATAAAATTATCAAATGAGAATTTTTATAGGCATATAAGTAATGTTGCAAATGAAATTCTTATATTAGGTCTATTCAATGAACTTGTTCTCTAATAAGTATACACATGTTTATTTAAGTACCTTCGTACTTTAGTCTATGAGATCAACTACTTCTTTTGTAAAAAAATAAATATAATATGTATCGGTCTTTTTGTTCTATTAATTCCTACTCTTAATATAGCAACATCTAGAAATAATTTAAGGATAATACATAAATATAATATCAATCTTATAATTATGATCTCATGATAATTTCATTTGTAATGTGCATTTATCCCGTGAGCTATATCTTATACGTATGTTAATTAAACAAAAGGGCACAAGATAAGGAATGCCTTTAATTAATTATATCATAAAATTTATAGCCAACTAAATAAACCAGCAATCTCTCACTTACAATAAGCTAATCGTTTAAGTATCTTATATCATATCACCTCATGATGATCACATTACTATTGGGAAAATGTTCTAGTGAGAGAATTATACAAGTTTCTCTTTAGTGAGTACTTGCTTAAACTTTACAAGTTTCTTCTCAATTACCATCATAATCAAAATAAATTGCCAAAATATACACTTGGATCCTTGATTAAACTTTACCTCCTTTTGCATGCCAAATGACTTTAATGTTCCCTAGTATATTACTGTTAAAACAATGTAAAAAAACCAAGTTCTTTAAAAAAAATTATTGATCAAAATAATTATTTCTACTGAATGAAAATTGTATTATGGTCTAACTACCAATTGATACTGCATTGAAACCTTTTTAACTCAAAATAATTTTATTCTAAGTGAAATATTCTTTAGCTAGGACTTGCTTTTTTTTATTAAACTAAAGTTAAAATCTATGTAACCTTTGAAATCAAATATCAACTTATACATAGAATATCGGATATCTTTAATACGTTATAATTTGTTAGATATTTCAAATTCTAAACACCTTTAGCACATTATGTAACAACTTAGACCACTCGCCCATAGATATTGTCCGTTTTGGGTTGCCCCTCGGGCCAAACCCTTCACGGTTTCGCTCTTCCTACCCTTGAAAAACTGCGTCTATAGTGGAGAGGTATCCATACCCTTATAAGGCATACTTTGTTACCCTCTCCAACTGATATGGGATCTCATCATCCACCCCTTTTAGGGCCCAGCTTCCTACGCTGGCCTGATGACCCTTATAAGGCATACTTCGTTCTCCTCTCCAACCGATGTGGGATCCCACACTCTCCACCCCCTTAGGGCCCAGCCTAGCTGGCACAACGATTTGAGTATCGGCTCTGATATCATTTGTAATAGCCCAGACCACCCGCCCACAGATATTGTCCGCTTTGGGTTGCCCCTCGGGCTAAACCCCTCACGATTTTGCTCTTCCTACCCTTGAAAAAATGTGTCTTAAGGGGAGAAGCATCCATAACCTTAAAAAGCATACTTCGTTCTCCTCTCTAACCGATGTGGGATCTCACACTCTCCACCCCCTTTAGGACCCAGCCTAGCTAGCACAACATCATTCTCCTACCCAACCGATGTGGGATCTTACAATCTCCACCCCCTTAGGGCCCAGCCCTCTATGGGGCCCAACCTAGCTGGCACAACGGTTCAAGTACCAACTCTGATACCACTTGTAACAGCCCAGACAACCCTCCCACAAATATTGTCAGCTTTGGGCTCCAAGCCCCTCACGGTTTTGCTCTTCCCACCTTTGGGAAAACGCATCTTAGGGGGAGAGGTATTCATACCCTTATAAGGCATACTTCGTTCTCCTCTCCAATCGATATGGGATCTCACACATTATCTTGTAATTAAATTAAAATATATAAGAAACTTTTATATCTATCGTCTTAAATTTTTATTCCCCAAATTTAAGTACCTTTTCATATAAAATATAGAGTTGTTATTGGACTACAACATCTTCAACAATTGAAAATATGAAATATTGTTTCAAATTAACAATATGGAGTTTATATACTTCTACTGAAAAAGTATAATTATACTCACACTAACCTTCTTATAAACATGGTCTAATTACCAATTGATACTACATTGAAAC
Source organism: Erythroxylum tenue (assembly GCA_027568955.1). NCBI lineage: Eukaryota > Viridiplantae > Streptophyta > Magnoliopsida > Malpighiales > Erythroxylaceae > Erythroxylum > Erythroxylum tenue. The sequence goes on from JAOSBM010000006.1 coordinate 10,205,155, forward strand.
CTTTTCAACTCAAAATAATATTATTCTAAGTGAAATATACTTTAACTAGGACTTGCTTTTTTTTATTAAACTAAAGTTAAATTCTATGTAACTTTTGAAATCAAATATCAACTTATACATAGAATATTGGATATCTTTAATCCGTTATAATTTGTTAGATATTTCAAATTCTAAACACCTTTAGCACATTATCTTTGTAATTGAATTAAAATATATAAGCAACTTTTATATCTATCTTCTTAAATTTTTATTCCCCAATTTTAAGTACCTTTCCATATTAAGTATAAAGTTGTTTTTGGACTACAACATCTTTAACAACTGAAAATAAGAAATATTGTTTCAAATTAACAATATGGAGTTTATATACTTCTACTGAAAAAGTATAATTATACTCTCACTAACCTTCTTATAAACATGATAAAGCCAAATTCATCTATTAAAAGGTTTTTTGAATTCATCATAAACTTGAATCTTTTAACATATTGTATTTTAATGTACATCAAATGTATCAACAATGACACTAGTTCAATTTGGATGCATCCTTATGAGATTTGAACTATTTCAAAAAGTATCTTACTCTTACTAATCTTAAAAACCATTCTCCTTCAAGTATTCGTTGAAATAAATATTTTATTAATGGGGTTTGTAAGATTATAACCAACCGTTTTAGATATCTCATAACTTTTGAATATACAATTTAGTTATGAGATTATTAGAAAATATATGCTTTAACGAAGCACCATATCAATAGTAATTAAATCCTTAAAAGTCTTATCGTTTAATGTTCGATATGGGATCTTTGTTGGATCCGTAGTCCAACTCTTGCTTTGATACCATAATATGTTGGACCTCGTAACCAGATCCAACATCGAAGTCTTGAAACATGAGTCTCTGATACCACAACATGTGTTGTGCCCCATTTCTCGACTACTTTTGTACTGAAATAGTATTCTGTGCTCAAATTCCATCTAGAAATTGAAATTCTTAGAGACTGAATTAAAACTCCATGTCTCCATACCATTTGTATCTCTATGTCTCTAGTTTATTTAGAAATAAGAATCATCTTATTTGGAGATCTACAGATCAAGATATCATCAAAATACTGAAGTATGTTCAGTAAAATATCCATACTCTTCCAACCGATATCCTTACTTTGATTCAATCAATCTTTTTCAAATCAATACTAAAAGCTATAAATTTTTATCGATAGATATATAAATGTGTTAGGAAACTATTTCTTCAAAAATCAAGTCATCTGGAGGTCGGATGACAAAGTTATGGCCAAAAGAGTGAAACGTGTTCAGAGTTGGAAAACCCCTCGGGTGTGCTCGCAAGGAACAAAAATGCGATCACAAGGTATGAAGGTGAGATCACAAGGAAATCGAGTTGCGATCGCAAGAAATGAAGGTGCGATAGCAAGAACACCCGGTGCGATTGCAACAGAAGCTATCCTGCATATCCAACCTATGCGGCATCCTAAATTGTAACGATCATATCTCTCAACTCCGATATCCAAAAATCGCATACTATATACCGTTGGAAAGATAAAAGAAAGATCTAAAATTTTCAAAGACTACTTTCTCTAGTTCAGCCTAGATTAATCCAGAATTTCCCCTGAATTTAGAACATAAATTTTAACCCTATGAAAGACTATGATTATGTCCTCAATCATACTGTGCCTGCTTTGGGGCAATTTGCATAACTTTCACTAGGGATGTCAGATTAGGGTCATTCAAAGATGATTTCGAGGAGGACTTCTAGACCTACAACTTTCGTGAAGACACCAAAGAGAGATTTTGTGAGACAAAACTCCCTCCAAAGCATCTCCAATGGTTCCTACATCCATTCTAACATCACTTTCACTAATAATCTCCCCAAATTCACCTCTTTTAATGCAATATCACTTCTTAACCATTCAACTACCAAATTGATTTCATTAAACTCTCGAATCTCAACTCATTTGACTCATCACATTTAACTACATCTCATCATTCATAATTCCTATTTTCTTTTCCATAACATCTCACTTATGTATATATATATATAACAACAATTCATATTCAAAAATCAACACCTCAAGTTGATAACTTCTTCAAATATACCTAATTTCAACTCACATCACCCATACACAATTTATATTTCATTAACACCAAAGATAAGAGTTTACAAAGCTTTAATGACATTCCAAGCCACATTACATCATCAACATCAAAATCCAAATTACAAAAGATACAAAACTCAATAATTCTCGAAATGCGTCTAAAGCCTTGTTTTTACAAAATCTAACTTAAATTACAAAAACATTGCAAAAGTAGAATGATGCCTCGAATCTTGATTACTCGATCTCATTCTCTTCACCTGAAGATGGGACAAAAAGGGTGGTGAGCTTGAAAGCTCGTGGATAACAAGTTTATAATGGAAAAATAAGCAAAAACCTTTTAAAATAATCACTTGTCATAGAAAATTCTCATTAAGTTCATAAAACACATGGTTCTTAAGTTTTCAACCAAATTCACTTGTTAACATATCATAAGCATATAAGCACTTCAGAATGATTTTGGGAGGATCCAAAACAGAACGTATTATATATTTCCCATAAAGGTCCTGTGTAGCCGTGAACAGAACGTACTAATGCAATCCCACATAATGGTTTTGCGTAATCGTGAACTTAGGGAAGTCCATGAAGGAACTTCATGCCACTAGCAAGTAGGCGGGAGAACCCTTTTGTCAAAGTGCACTTGACTTAACTTAGGGGACCACCACAAACCCACATAACATGTAATTCATGACTTGTAAACTTGTTGCCCAAAATGGCACATTATTGAAAACATGATTTTTCATAAACTTGAGATTATTTCGAAAAATATTTCCGAAAACATGATTTTATTTTCAAAATCTTTTCACAAATCATTCACACAATTCATATATCAAACATATAGCAATTTCTCAATTCATTCAAGAAGTAATAAATGCAACACTTATATTGAAATCATTAAATTTCCTTAATTCAAAGAAAACATTAGTGGCTTATTTACTCTATTATAAACATGTACCCACCTTGAATTCCTTGCTTAAAACTTTGCTCAAAAATGCCTCTCCTCTTGCTCCTCTTGCCTCTCTTGATTCCCTTCAACAATGGCAAAAATCTCACTCAATAGTGTTTTCAATTGAAAATCTCACAAAGCACAATCACTAAAATTTGTTCTAGAATACCTAAACCCATGCATTTCCTAAGCTTCATGAACCAAAATACTTCCAAAAATCCAAAAAATTAACAATGATCTTACCTTGATTCTTTACCAAATGAAGAGTTTCTTGGCTCTAATGGAAGCTCTTATCTTCCTCTTCCTTTTTCTCTTCTTGAACCACCTCAAAATCTCTCTCAAAAACCAAGAAATGATGAAACCCTAACTATCTTTCCTTCTTTTCTCTCCTCTCTACAGAAACCTCTCCTTCTTCTCTCTTATTTTTGTTTTTCACTCTTCTCTCCCTTCAATTCACGTTTTTCTCTTCTTAACAAGCAAGACAACATATTATTTTTCCTATAATACCCTTAATGAGTGTGAAAAGTCCCTTTTACCCTTCCTTATATGCCTTGTATCTTTTATCCTTAAGTGTCTTGCCAAAAATACCCTTGAATATTCTTATAACCTTAACACTTTAATTCCATTAACCCATGCAATACAATAAATCCTACTAACTTTGACATAATTAATAACTCCAAAATAATTAATCCAATAAACCTCATAATTAACTTAAATCGTGCTTAATAGATAAAAAAATTTCGGGGGCCAACAATCTTACTAATCTTTAATAAGAACTTTCGAAGTCAAGTTATTCTACTAGGCATAACTATAGAATAAATAAACATTGCAATATAAAATATCTTATATTATACATTCCTCCCTATATAAAACCATACTATTATGGATTTTAATTGTGGAATATTTATTAAAGAATCTCGTTCTTATAGACAACTAAGAAAATTTAAAACTCATCACGACGAACGACCTAGAACCAAAAAGCCAATTCAACAACAACTAATGAATGGGAGTGGAGTTAAGGTTATAAAGTTTCCATCATCAATCACCAGGAGTAGGGGCTTATTGCTTTGATCTTTCTTTTCCTGTAGCTGATGCTAGGCGCTTTTAAGAGCTCTTCTAGAGTCATATGAATGTGGGGCTCCTTTTCTGTCTTCTATCGACCCAAATCCTTAGATTAGCGCTAATCTTAGTATCCACATAAGACTTGTTATCACCAACACAAAAGCACTTTTTCTTGGTCTTAAGGATGGTTCGAGTGAGGGGACAAGAGTTGTCATATTGTAGAATCGTGAACAACAATCATCCCAAAAAAGTTAAGTCAACTCGTTGAGAAAAATATCAATCTCATCGAAGTTCTTCAACATTCTGAATGCATAATTTCTACTTAGAATTAAATACTTTAAACTTTTTAAAATTTTATATCAACATTTTATTTAATATGTGTGACTCTATCATATAAATTCATTAGTGAATATAACGAACTACAAGTATTTGTCCTTTTATGAATTGCTATTACATACATACACACACACACACACACACACACACACATATATATATAACAATTCACTATCATAATAATCCTTTCACTAAAGGTCGATTTGGTCATCATTCATCCTAGTAAGTCTTATACGATTCATAATCCAAAGGATACATATAACTTTATACATAACTTTATGATTCTTGTTATAATGATTTAACTAACATGACGTAAGAAGATAATCTCATTTATTTAATTTTATATTCTTTCCATTAATATTAAGCATAAGTACTCTTAATCCAACACATATAAATTACTTATATAAACTTAAAGCAACAACTTTACTCAACAATCTATTTACTATCATGCCTTAGAAATTATAGTAATATTGAATCCATATTTAGTATCATATACCCAAAAGCATGAATTGGAAATATATATAATCTCTGTCATATTGACAGGAAAAGTTATGCAATTATTATTTTCTTATGACTACGATTATTGTATCTAAGCAAATGTCTTCAATTGTAGTCTTTATTTATACCTTTAGTAGTCTAAATTGAGTATAACATTTTATTAAGATACTATACCTTTGAGTTATACTTTATGCAACCATTTGCATTATGCTATTGTGGTGTTATCATCTATCTTATTTATTGTCTTTAAGGTTTATAAGATATTATTCAATTATAAAATGTTGCTACATTTGGCTATCTATATGAAGTTGATATTTCAAACTTTATCACCAAAATCTTCAACAAGGATTAATATTAAGATTGCATAGTAAAAATATAAGTTTTCTTTCTAAGTTTAAAAAATCTTCTTAAACTTAACCTATCTTCGAAATTTTTTGTTTACTAATACTTAGTAACAACTAAACTAATCAAAGGTAATATCTAATCAGAAAAAATGTAAAGAAATCAAGTAATATGTTATTTGTTATGAAAATCAAATAAGATTAAGAATTTAATCTTATATTTGGTCACTTTCACTATTTTGTTCGAAATAATACCCCTCACTAAGATGTTGAAAATATTGCTCTAATATCTCTATTAGGCTAGGATCTCATTTAAATTTAATTGATTTTAAGTTTCTCAATAAATCAACTAAACTTAAATTAGGTAGATATCATCTTTATCAATTATATCTCATATAACTCTTAAATTTGTTAAATACAACTCTTGTCAAAATATATCTTATATATTATTCGCAACTCTACTTCTAAATTAATTTGCTCATGAGTTACTCATCCAAGAGGACCTATTAATTTAAGATAAAATATATTTGGGTTAAAAGGGTTATATTTACTCAATAAGTCTTACAATAAATATAACTTTAGCTTTATAATTAAATAATGAGAGTCAATAATTTTTTTTCTCAACCTATACTTAACATTTAATGAGGGATTTAATTTTAAATGGTCTTGTCAAAGGCATATTACATGTAAAATATCACACATATAAATATGAAATTTAATATGCATAAAATATCAAATATATAAATAAAACATGTAATTTATCATGCAAATATAATCAAATTATATGCATGAATATCAATCTTTCTTTCCTTCTAGTCATTGATACAATATTCATCTAAAATAATATTTTCAATTCTTTGGACAATTAAATTGGATTAAACCATTGATTTTTAAATAAATTAACTTCATATTCCAAATAAATTTTTTTTAATTCAATTAGATACTATTTTTAATTATTTAAATTTAATTAGAATAATTTTTAATAAATTATTCTTCTTACTTATTATAATTTAGACTCTTTTTTCCAAAATTTAACAAATAAGACATTCTAATCGAACTCAAAAATCATATTTTATCTAATTAGAAATAACTTTTCTTAATTAAAAAATTATTTTCTAATATAAAAAAGAAACTACTTCAAAAATAAATAAAATATTTTAAATTTAAATAAGAACGTCTTTTACATTATTTATTAAAAAGGTATTTCCTTAATTAATTAAAAATTACTCTTTAATAAATTAGAAAATTATTTTTAAATATTAAATAAATTTCATTTTTCTTAGTTAATAAATAAAAATTACTTTCTAAATTTATTCAAGAAAAATATATTTTCTAATAAATCAAGAAAAAACATTTTATTAAATAAAAAATTATTATTCAAATTAATAAAAAATATAAATAAAATAGAATAAAAATTTTCCTTTCGTAGTTGATCATTAGTGTCTCCACGAATTGTGACCTTCATTCTAGTCTCCATCTTTATTAGCATCCACTACATCGACCTCGATCCTCCCCCAACAATCGCAATTTTGACCCAATTATTGATTTATGTCCTACAATTAATTGATTTGATTGTAGTTTAGTGACAATTATTTAAAAGCATTTTTTATTTTGTACATGTTTAGATGTAGTCGGGTCGGCTATTTTAGGCCTAGGCCCAGGCCCAAGTCCGAATATTAGCAATCCAGATACTGGTGATAGACTCCCATGCAAACTCAAGAACCTACGTAAACCTAGCATCCACGGCATATATAAGGTACTATTCTAATGTGATTCAGGTATGAGATTTAACCCTAGTTGTTCCTTCTATTCTCAACAACCAAAAACCTATCAAAGAGACTGACT
>JAOSBM010000006.1:10220305-10241313 GCA_027568955.1 Erythroxylum tenue
TCCTACCCAGTCTACTACAGGAATATCTTTCCTACCTAGTCTACTGCAAGTATCATCAATGAGCTCCTCCATTCCAAAGTCGAACAATATGTCCGACATACATTTATGCCGACAAAGCCTGTGACAGTAGAATTTTCACCATCACAGGACCTCGTCAGGAATTATCTCTCGCTCTATCTCGATCGTCAGGAACTATCTCTCGCTCTGTCACGGCTATTTCCTTTTCTTCTTCTAAAGATAGGTAGGATCTTAGCATTGGCAAAGCAACTTTGGACGGAAAGAGGGAGAAAAGGTATGCGAAAAACACATACTGACAACAAGAGATGAAGAGAAGAAAAGACAAAGGGCAGAGGCTAAGAAAAGCCATATAGAATGAGGAAAAAATATTTGTCTCAGGATTTATAGTACCAGTTAAACAAACTTGCTAATCTGGATTAGCCACGTGGGAAAATCTAAGCGGTTTAAACAATATGGCAACTGAAGAGACGCACGAGATAGCGCGCGGTAAACTTACGACGGTCCAAGAGACGCGACGTTCCAAGCTTTCTGTAACGCTTAGAAGAGGTAAACCGTTGAGGATAATTATATCAAGCGTTTTGGATTTCAGTGCCTTCCATCGGCCTCAGCGCCTAATAGTTGCACGACGGTCAAGAAGACGCCCCGTTTCGGGCCTTGAGCGACGCCTAGAAAACACAAATCGTCAAGTAATAATTGCGCCTAGAGTTCCATGTAAGTCCAACTGGTCGGTCAGTTCCACCAATCACATTACCGGTCCGCCGAGGAGTCACGTCAGCAACTTGGTCGACCATGATGAATTGATCTACTTCACACCGACACCGCGATAAAGTATCAACGTCCAATCGATCGCCCAGCTCTAGCGCGAGTCAGTCTCTCTCTATTCCTGTCTGCACTACCGAGCACTCGGGGTACCAACTAGATCAGTCTCCTGTCATGGCAGGAGTTCTCATACATGGTATTTCGGTCTCAGATCGACCTGCCTTATCACGAGTTGTCACACAGACGAGCCGCACAATATTGATATACTCCTTCGACCCTTCTCTTCGATCAGATTCGAGGAGTAGGGGACTTATGGTCGGGTCGGCTATTTTAGGCCTAGGCCCAGGCCCAAGTCCGAATATTAGCAATTCAGATACTGGTGATAGACTCCCATGCAAACTCAAGAACCTACGTAAACCTAGCATCCATGGCATATATAAGGTACTATTCTACTGTGATTCAGGTATGAGATTTAACCCTAGTTGTTCCTTCTATTCTCAACAACCAAAAACCTATCAAAGAGACTGACTTGAGCGTCGGAGAGGCCTCCCGGGAAACAACTCCCGGCCCGCCTTTGTTTGTTTTACAGGTATTTAGTAATCGGACTTGCGCAAACTATGGATCAAGACAACGACGTTCATCCCCAGCAAAATCCGGCTGAACCAAGATGTATATGATAAAGTTCAAGAAATAATTATACATTGCAAATCAAATTATAATGAGATTATAATTATGAATTCCATATTACATTTATGTGTTATCCATAAATTGTTCGTAGTCATTGTTCTATTAAAACTGGATATTAATATAACGTAAACAAACTAGGAATGAAAAATGAGGTCTCCAAAGTTATCGTGTATTGGGATTGTTATGTTTTGATACTACTTATAACATATTATAATCATAGGTCGTTTAGTTAGTAATCATTGGATGAAGCATGAACTATATAGAGGTAGTTGAGTGATTCAGTTATAATTCATCACCCCAAAGTAATTAGGGAGAATGTTCTGTTGTTCTCAATAATATTGATTCGGGAAATCTTTGGGCAAGTTGAAATGACGCTTTGTAAATAGTTTACAAATGTCATTAATTGAATCAATAGCTAATGGCCGAGAATTAATATGATTGGAATCAAAATAAAGTATACATTAATTTTATGCTCTATGTCAAATCAAAACATTGTATGATGGAAGGATTGAATTATATGGAAAAAAAATTCATGCATGGAAAGATTAATGAAAACCATTATGATACTCCTAAATATTTGGATAGTCACGATGTATTAATAGATGTCAATCTTTATCTATGATTATACATTGTTTAATTGGAGAATTAAAGATAAATTAAAAAGAGTTTTAATTTATCTATTTGTAATTATAAATTATAATTTATAATCATTGTCAACATATTTGAGAACCTAATAGCTGACACATAAAGAACAAGTTGAAAAGATCAAATATATTTTAATCAAGTTGGACTTAATTGTAAAGTTTGAAAAGCTTTATGATTAAATATGAGATATTTAATAAATAAGGACCAATATGACATATTGGATCTTATTTGGACATAATTGACATTTAAGTAGAATTATTTTTAATTTTAATTAAAGTTTAATTGTTATGATCAAATATGAGATATTTAATAAATAAAGATCAATATGAGATATTATATCTTATTTGGGCATAATTGATATTTAATTAGAGTTATTTGTAATTTTAGTTCAAGTTTAATTGAAATTAAAATTTAATTTCAGTTAAATTACTAAAATGTCTAATACTTATTATAAATAGGCATCAGCTCTAATGAAGCTAATAATTCTTACTTAAACCTCTCTGTTAGAGTTGTAGAATTCTTTTAATTTGTTTTGTAGATACTGTTAGAGCTTGTGCAGCTACAATGGTTGCGATGAGTCGATTTCGGAAATAGTTTGAGAGATACAAAAAGAATATGATCAAGCTTCATAATAAGATAAGAATTAAGATTCATGTTTTATTATGATTTAATTGTTAATCATTTTATAGAATTAAAATGATCTTGATTTTTGGAAAATTCAAATACGAAAAATTTTCGTAATTATTCCGTTACGGTCGAGATTGGATCCCATCTTGATTTTCCAATTATAATATCAGAGGGAATTTTAATTCTATAATTTAATTAATACTCTATTTTAGCTTCTGGCAATATCAACTGCAGCAGGACACGACTATGGAAGGTGAAAATTCCGAAAACGTCATACACTTCTCCATTAATGACTTGAAAGTTAATACAACAAGAGGAACAAGTAACAGCCCAAAATTCAGAATATCCACTTTCAGTTCAAAACATGATCTGACCATTTGGGTCTTAACTGACTTAATTTTAAAGGCTTTTGTTTTGTGTCAAGCTCATTTATATAAGACAAGATTTTTTGTCTAATTTTATGGTGTCTTATTCTTTTCAATAAATTTCAGTTATTTATTTATATGAGTCCCATATTTATTTATACGAGTCTCATGTAGAACTCACATAAATAAATAATTGAAATTTATTAGACAAAATAAGACACCATAAAACTGAACAGAAGATCTGGACTTTTTTAGTACAACGGACTTGCCCAAAAGCGTCTATTTTCATTAGGTATCCTGTGGAAGACCTGTCAGCTCACGAACCTAAGTACTGTCAAAACCACTTCAACTGAACCAAAGCACAGTATAACGACTCGGGCTTCCTGTAAATTGCCAATGCCAAATGTTCAAAACAAGTAGTCTATTTCGGCTGCATTGCATACGATAATATGTACAATAACAAACTGACACTTGCAACTAACAACAGGTTTGGCCTGGCCTTTTTCGACCCTTCCTTTTTTTTCTCTGTTTTCCTCAAGTATATTCCGGATCCGGAATCTTGTTTTCGCACGACTTATTTCTTAAACTCTCCAAATTTACGCTTCTTTAGAAAAGTCCGAAACCGGCCCACTCTGCGTCGTTCACTTGTCGGGGTGATGACTGGTTCGACCAGTAAGACGACGTCGTAGATGAGTCGTGGAATGGCGATAGTACTGCTGACTTCCGGCTCGACACTGACCATCTTGCAAGCGTCTCACGGTCAGATGCATAATCGAGTTCCCACCCGGGTCTTCCGACTCTATGACTGCTCTTCTTGCTCCCTTTCCTTCTTAACGAAGGCGACGGAAAGCACCCCGGAAAAACACACTCGGGTTGGACTCGAGTGGGTGGCTCGAAGCGCCAACTCTCTGAGCGGGCGCGTGGAGTCGATCGGAAGGAGCGGCTACGGGGCTCTTCCGGATAAAAAAGAACGGAGCTTGCTGGTGGTGGTTTCAACTTTGGTTGCGAAGTTGGTGACGCATGTCGCGGTTTAAACGGTGTAGAAGGTGACGGTAAAGTTGGGGGTGTCAATTGTTTAACAAGCTTCTTATGTTGGTGATGGATCTTGGGGACACCGGGTCGGATCTCCCACTTAAAAGGGACAGCTCCAGGTTTCTTGAAAGAGTCATCTATGACCATTTTGATGGTAAAACAAATACAAGCAGGGACTTTGAGTTCAGTCTGAGTGGGAGTATAGCTGTATAGGTACATATATAGTTGAAGTAGTGGCCCTGAAGAGTGCTGGCTGCGGCGGGATTGAAGGCATTAAGTGGGGTTGGTGGGGTAAGCTGTGAGCAATGAGCCGAAGAAGTTAAAATGGAAAATGTTCCGGTGGAAAATTCAAACTTTCTTGTTTATGGTGTTTAGAGACCATGTGCATGTCCATTCAAAAACAAAGAGACCATGTGCATGTGTTATATACGTGGCCTGGCTGGCATGTCAAAGTTGAAGATTTTGTCACAGTCGTAGGTTAGGTTGGGTACGACTATTGCAACTGTAACCGTGAAGAGAGGAATCATGAGAGAAATTTGATTTCAAATGATGTTTGGCGACACATGCTGTTTGAGAGGCTCAATTGCAACGTTAGGAAGATAGAATTCATTATGTGCATGTTGAAAGTGGAATCATAACAGAGCTATTGAATTCTAACATTCATTTTCTCCATATCAATAAGCAACCTTAGTAGCCCCTGTCGGCATGCAAAGTGTCTCCATTCCTTTTTTTCTCTCGTTAAATTCAATTCATTTGCAACTAAAATTTTAGAAAGGAAAAGTTACAGAAAAACCATTTTTATTTTTTATTTTTAACATCTTTCACAAACGAACCTTTTACACATTAATATTTCGTGATGTCCCTATACATATTAGATTTTATTAATGCATTCCAGAGAAATTTTCTAAAATACAAACCAGTCCCTTAAAGAAATATCATTTACTATACCGTCTAAACAAGTTCTGTCCAAATAAATGTTATTTCATAAACGGGTTTAACTTATAGAAGTCACGAATCCATAAATTTTCTGAAGTTAAAAAGGGAAATTCGTACATTTGATCAATTTTGAAACTTGAAAAGAGAACATAAGTATAGGCAATGCGACTCTGAATCAAGGTTACTGATAAATCTGCAAATAACACATATCAAGAAGTCTTTGGAAATTTTGAGAAGCAAAGAAAATTCTTAATGTAACGAGGGTGCTGCATATTAACTTCCATCCATCCTATCTAATTCTCGTAAGAGAATTCCTGTGGCATGTTACATAGGCCTCGTATTATGCTGCTGGCCACATTTAGCAGTTGTAAGTACTCGTCTGCACCATCAACAAGGCACTGCAATTCGGCAATAGTAAAAAATGTAAATTTTGGGATATATAGATGTCAGAGACTATCCTCGGATGATAGATCTTCGTCATCAGAAGAGGGGAAAAAAAACAAAGGAAGAAACAAAAATAGGAATGGAGTGTTTTTGGACTGATCAGTTAGGTATCAAGGTAGAAGTGACATTGCAAGTACCAAGAGGCTTCTTCCAAGCATTGTAAGAAGAGACAAAAACTAGAAAAAAAATTATATTGAAGTTGATTTTTGTTAGAAAAATGTTTTATAGTAAGTTAAATATTGCCATTCATGTTAAGACAACTTATCCAGCTTTTATTTTTAAGATGCCAAGCAACAGATGTGAGATTCAGATGAATTACCTTATCAGCTTCGCCAAAAGTCTTGCATATTCTAGCTTTCTGTTCATCCGAAATATCATCTGCCTCAACTACCACCTCAAACAACTGCAAGACAAAACTAAGAAACATGTTCCATAAAAATACAAAGATTTGGATTAAGGTTTAGAAAATAGAAGGTCACCTGATTTAGCATCTGAGAAACTGGGTACCCTTCATAAATCACATTATTGACTTCCTTGTTTGCCAAATCAAAGTCGCCACTTTTGCATGCAGCATAAAGTGCCCCAACAACTTCCTGTGGAATAACCTGGTAAAACAAAAACATTCAGGAAAAGAGGAATTTCACCAAAAGACAAGGCAGAATTGGAACAGTATCAGGCCTGTTAATTTAATGGCATGTATATTGTTCGCGCCAATCTTCTGTCCGACAATGCTTAGTACAACAAAGAGCATGATGTTGATATAGCATGGTGCTTATAACCACTTTTCAACTAACAAGCATCTCAGATTCTAGCAGACAGCATCTGCACTTGCAAAAACATTCATATTTCCAAGTACAACAGGATACTAACTAACTTACGCCGGAAACATTGATCAAGTCCTTGGATGAAATCGATGATCCAAATAAGCGGGCAGCTCCCTGGAAATTCAATAATAAAATACTTGATGGTAAGAAACTCGATAGACTGATAACCATTATCTATATGATCAAACATTTGGAAAAGGAAAAGAAGAAAAGAAAGTCTAAGGCCTAAACCAGGAATTTCAAATTGGATGAATTGATCACACTATCACACTAATATGGTAAAAGTGAATGAATAAGGTACAAATGGTGAAGAATCTGAAACCAACCGGAAACATGATCCTGGACAAGAATTCTGAAGATCTCACTAGTGACAACATGTAAGCATGAGTTCAATTTCCAAAAGAAAAGCTCAATGGCCAGACGCCCTACCGGGCCCTATTTTATTTGAAATTTGATACTGGCCAGCCTTCAATCCGACGTTAACAAACTTGTTACCCATTTGACATAAGCTGAATTGCCAAATATATGTTGGAAGAAAAACAACTGAGGAATCTTCAATGGAACAGAAAATGCCAATCAAGATTTCCAGAAAATTTCATTTCATAAAACACCAAAGAATCCTTCATTAAGCTATCAGCATATTTCTTTTAGGAATTTCAAACAATCATTAAATCTGATTTAAAAAACTTGAACTTTTCATTAAATTAGCGAATTGACTGCAGGAAAATTAGGTGTTGTGGACATTACCATCACCTGTTAAAGAAAAAGGTATAACATATCCAAGCAGCAGCATCTAAAGAAAGAATAATCTGTTACTTGATACAAAAATAAACCATCTCTTACCTGTAAGTACGTGATACCCTGGCGAAGATCACCTTGTGAGACAGAACTTAAGGTTGATAGAGCCTACAAAGATACATTATTTGTTTTGCACAAGTCAAAACACCAATAAACATGGCATCTGTAGCAAGACCAACTGTAAACATTAGACAAGTATACCTCTTCATCCAAAGTAAGGCCTTCTTCATCACAAATATGTAATATGCGACTGCTCATGATTTCCTCTGAAAGTGGCTTAAATCTGAACTTTGCACATCTTGATGCAAGTGGCTCTATGATCCTATTGATGAAAAGAATCACTTTCACAAAGTTAAAAATCGACAACATCAACCGAATCCAAAGACAGAAAAGAAGAGGCATCTAGGACTAATCATTCTTTCCATACTACAGCCTTCTGACAAAAAAAGGTGGTAATCTCAAAAAGGCATGACAACATATCAGAGTAGAGAATACGAACCTGCTGATGTAATTGCATATGAAAAAGAATCGTGTGACTTTTGAATAGGTTTCCATTGTTCGCCTCAGGGCATTCTGTGATGTAACAATAAAGAGTGTGATTTCTATAAAATTTGATGGAAAACCGTTGATATTCAAGAGAAAGTTATTTTAAAAATTAATTCTAGAGATAAACATGCCTGTGCATCTTCAGTCATTGAATCTGCTTCGTCTAATATAATGATCTTGAATGGTGGACAAGGGTAACTCCTAAAGTATTGAAAAGAAAACCATCAAATAGAAAGAGCAAAATAGAATCTTAGCCAGACATAACAATTCTTTCGATAACAATACCCCTGATGCTGACCAGAGCCCACAGCCACAGCAGCAAAATTCTTTATCTTAGTTCTAACTACATTAATCCCACGATCATCACTTGCATTGAGCTCCAGAACCCTTGACTTGTAAAGTTCAGGTCTGCAAAAGATTGTTATTGGGCTGTTCATGCTCCAAAAACAAAAACTAAACTTGCAAACATAAAGAAAACCCCAATTGAAGTTAACTGGAAATCAGAATAAAGTACCCCAAAAGTTAAAATCCACAAGACATGATTTGTAACACTTCGTGCCCCAAGTAATTATTTAATCAATCAGCCCTAGAAATGAAGAATATGGTGAGACAAGTGTGTTGCAAGTTACCCGAACAGCTGGTGGGCAATGGCAAGAGCAGTGGTAGTTTTGCCGATACCAGGAGGGCCATAGAAGAGCATGTGTGGACACTATAACAACAATAAAGGAACATAAATATCAAATTTATCTAAGAGCTAACAAAATGAAGCAGTTTAACTAGGTTTTAAAAAATCAAGCAAATTAAAATCATAGGGGAAAAAGAATCGGACACACATACGTTAGCAGTCTCGAGAGTGTTGGTGAGTACCCTAACAACCTCGTCCTGGTGAGCCACATCTTTGACTTTCTTGGGACGACTGTCAAAATAAGAAAGGAAACTAAAATAAAAGAGAACATTCCAAGACAAGATAGAGATGTGGAAAGGGAAGGAAATTGCGTACTATTTCTCAACCCAGGGCTGAGAGCTCTGCAATATTGGCGCCATATTCGCTCTTTGGGTGTGGGTCTCCGGAAGTTTTTATATATATGTGGAATTATTTTTAGATTTATGTTTTTCTGTTTCACCTCTTCAAGTTACTTTCTGGTTGGTGTGATTATGGGCCTTTTAGAAGTTTGGATTCCAACTCTCCAGCCTTCAATTGTTTATGCTAAAATAAAATAAGACAAATAGTATTTTAGCTCCCAACGTTTATAATAAAGTCTGATTTGACTCTTAATATTTCAGCATGTTTAAAATGACTTTTAATGTTTGCAAAAATGTTCAAAATAAACCCTAACATTTAGCTAACATTCAAAACAACTCCTGATTGGATAGAATCAGGATCGAAGTTAGACCTTAGTCAGTTAAATACTAACATGTTTTTTTTTATGTAGCTTTTTTTGAAAAAAATTATTATAATGGAACCCTCAAATAACTGACGTGGAATTTTTAAAAAATAGAGGTGAGTCCCACTATATTAAAACGATGATATTTTGGAGGGTGCCTACTTTAAATGTATGTGGGTCCTACTTTCATTAAAACGGTGTCATTTGGTGTTTGGATGCAGCGTGCAGCGAACTCAGCATTTCAATAAGACGCGACATATTGAACATACAACAAATGAAGAATACACAGCGTTTTGAAGAAATAAACCCACCGTTTTAAAGCAGGAGACGCTATGTTTTGAAGAACCAACAAACGCAACGTTCTTCTTTCGTTCTTCCTCCCTCAATTCTTAATTTTGTTAAATCTCCAATCTGTAGTGTTCTTCCTCTTCTTCTTCAGCAAACAACAATCCCTAATTCATACATCAATTATTATTCATGTACTGTTGTTCTTGTATCACCACCACAACCTTCACGTATAAAATCACATCCTTCACCACCTCCTAAGAATTGAGGATCAATGCTACCATCGCGGTGAATCAAAGGTAACATTTGTTGTATCTTCATCATTTGTTTCATTTTCTCTGTTTGCGTGTAGCTTTGAAGTAGTGTAACGCCACAATTCTTCATACCCACATCTATTGTATCTTCAATTTTACTTTGAATGTGAATATTTTTTGGTGTTGCATCTATCAATGAAGTAGTGATGGATTGATTACATTTTTGAAAATGATCGTGTGCCTTACATTAACACTATATAGATACCACTTTTTACAATGATTATGTGCCTTGCATTAACACTATATTCTATTTTGTATGCATATGTCGTATATATTTCTCTAGAAAAGCCTGGAGTTAATACAACTTCATCGTAGATGTTCACTGGTCTACATTTTTCCCCTTATTAATGAAACTTCTAAAAAATTTCAACTTAGTATAGCAGGAAACTTTCTTGTGTTTTAAGCAAGTTGTGAGCTGAAAGAACAATTTAAAGGATGTACATATAAGCTAAATCAAATGTCATTGTTTCTTTTGGTGGTAAAATTTTAGCCTTGAGCTTGTTAGACATGCCATAGCAATTATATCACATGATAATGTTGACTCAATCTATATGACAAAGTTGACTTGACAGATTAAATGGCATATGTTTCATTCATTTTAAATCCATATCTAAAGATAAGATCATGTTTGAAATGCATTCTTTAATTGTACTTAAGGTTCTCTTAGTCAATTATGTCTAGCATTTCACTTCTTTGTTGTGCTTGCCAATCATGAGCTCCTTCCCTCCCAATTTCTTATTACTCCAATGTGATGATACTTTTATTATTTATAGCTAGAGAAAATCTCCTCATGAATTTTATATTTAAATCAAATTAAGAATGTCAAATATGAGATGAGAAAAATGAAATGTAACTAAATCTTGAAGTTGTATCCTTGTTTCTTTCTTAGGTGGTATGCAAATGATCTAATTGGCTATTTTGGATTCCAATACAAATGATTTGTTGCACAGTTATTAAAGAGTATAATTTTTATAATTGATTATGTTCTACCCTTGATTCAGAGTTTTAATGATTGTGTAGTCATAGAATTCACCTTTTCAAGTTACTATCTGGTTGGGCTGATGATGACCTTTTACTCTACAAATATGTTTATGTTCTGGATTCCAACTCTCCAGTCTTTAATTGCTTTTGCTAAAATAAAATAGGACAAAAGAGTATTTTATCCCTCAAAGTTTATACTGAAGTCTAATTTGGCACCTAATATTTCAATGCATTCAAAATGACTCCTAACGTTTGCAAAATGTTCAAAATGAACCCTAACGTTAGGCTAACATTCAAAACAACCCCTAACTGGATGGAATCAGTGACAGAGATGGACCTTAGCTAGCTAAATACTATTGTGTTTTTTTTTTAATGTAGCATTCTTTTTAAAAAAAATGTTATAGTGGGACCCCTAGATAATTGACGTGGAATTTTTAAAAAATAGAGGTGAGTCCCACTATATTAAAACAGTGACATTTCAAAGGGTGTTTGGGTTTAAATGAAAGTAGGTCCTACTTCCATTAAAACGGTGTCATTTGTTGTTTGGATGCATCGTGTTGAGGACTTAGCATTTCAATAAAATGCATTGTATTGAACATATAGCAAACAAAGAAGACATAGCATTTTCAAGCAGGAGACGCAATGTTTTGAAGAACTAGCAAATGCAACACTCTTTTCCGTCCCTCCTCCCTCAATCCTTATCCCAGTTAAATCTCTAATTCGTAACGTTCTTCCTCTTCTTCTTTAGCAAACAACAATCCCCAATTCAGATATCAATTGTTGTTCATGTATCACTGTTCTTATATCGCCACCACAACCTCCATGTCCGCCGTTAATATCACATCATCCACTACCTCCTAAGAACTGTGGATCAACGCCACAGTCGTGGTGAATTAAAGGCAACATTTACTATATCTTTATCATTTATTTCATTTTTCTTTTTGAGTGCATCTCTGAAGTAGTGTAATGCCACAATTCTTCATACCCTCATCTGTTGTATCTTCAATTTCACTTTGAATGTGAATATATTTTGCTGTTGCATCTATCAATGAAGTAGTGATAGATTGATTACACTTTTGAAATGATCACGTGCCTTGCATTAACACCACACTGATGGTATGGATACCACTTTTTAAAATGATTATGTGCCTTGCATTAACACTATATTGTATGTTGTATACATATATGGTATATATTTCTCCAAAAATTCTTGGAGTTAATGCAGCTTCATCAGAGGTATTCACTGGTCCACATTTTTTTCCTTATTAATGTAACTTCTGAAAATTTTCAACTTAGTACATCATGAAATTTTCCTGTATGATAAACAAGTAGTGAGTTGAAAGAGAAAATTTAGAGGATATACAGATAAGTTAAATCAAATGCCATTGTTTCTTTTGGTGGTAAAATTTTAGCCTTGAGCCTGTTAGACATGCTATAATGATTATATCACAAGATAATGCTGACTCAATCTATACAACAAAGTTGTTTTGATAGATTAAATGGCATATTTTTCGTGCATTTTAAATCTATATCTATAGATAAGATCATGCTTGAAATGCATTCTTTGATTGTACTTACGGTTCTCTATGTCAATTATGTCTAGCATTTCACTTCTTTACTATGCTTGGCAATCATGGGCTCCCATCCTCCTAATTTCTTATTACTCTAATGTGATGATACTATTACTATTTATAGCTCGAGAAAATCTCCTCTTGAATTTTCTATCTAAATCAAATTAAAGAATGTAATAGATGAGATGGGAAGAAAGCGTGAAGTTGTATCCTTGTTTCTTTCTTAGGTCGTATGCACATGATCTAATTGGCTCTTTTGGATTCTAGTTTGACAAATGATCTATTGCACAGTTATTGCAGAGTATAATTTTTATAATTAATTATGTTATACCCTTGATTTGGAATTTTAATGATTATGTAGTCATAGAATTAGGTTGCTTTTGAAATGTAGTTTGGAATTTACCCTCCAATGATGCGTACCAATTATTATCTGAGCTATGTCTCTCCAAAACGTGTTGTTGAATTGGGAAGGTTAAATAAGGAGTCTTGTGGATGGGCGAATGGTTTAATAGCTCCTTTTTTGTCTTGTGAGTTCATGTTTCAAGATTAGTTTATTAATTAGGAGAACTAAAAGTACTAATATAATTTTACAGAGACTACCAAAAGATATGGACGTGATGCCTTTAAATAGCACTTCACTAAATTCAAGTAAAGATTGTCTAGTATGTTATTATGGTCTAAGAGTGCCATTAAGAACTTCATGGAGTGATAATAACCTAAGAAGAAGATTTTATGGATGCTCCTAATATCCTGTAAGTTTATGTTTTGATATGGTAAAATTATTTGTATATATGTTTAATGTTTTTCTTGTTAATTACTAATTATCTTTCAGGTTGGAAGATGTGAATTTTTTAAATGGTACGATGACAAATTTAGTAAGAGAGCTATTGAAGTAATTCATAAACTGAAGAAAGAAGTAGATAGGTTGAAGAATGAGGCTCAACAAACAACAATTGAATCACATTCAACGTTGGAAATTGAGGAGCAAATAAAGCTAATTAAAGAAGACATTGTTTTGCTGATAAAAGAGAAAAATGAGTTTAAATTTGTTGTATTGATTATCGTAATAGGGTTTTTGTACTTACAATAAGTGTTATAATATGGTTTGTTATGGGCAACTTGAACTAAATTATACTTTTTTGTTTAAAACTTGGATTATGAAGATAAAAAATCCTCATTTGTACTAAGTTGTAGTATATTGTGCATTATGTTTTGTCTTTATTGTTTTATTATTCATGAAGTTGCCTTAATGATGTCTAATTAATAGTTGTAAAAATCACGACCAATTATATACAAGTGATTATATCACAATAAACAATTGGAGCAGCATGTACAAAAGTGATTATATAATGATAAATAGTTGGAATGGTATATATAAAAGTGATT
Source organism: Erythroxylum tenue (assembly GCA_027568955.1). Taxonomy (NCBI): domain Eukaryota; kingdom Viridiplantae; phylum Streptophyta; class Magnoliopsida; order Malpighiales; family Erythroxylaceae; genus Erythroxylum; species Erythroxylum tenue. Next base: position 10,233,909 of record JAOSBM010000006.1, read on the forward strand.
ATATTAGTAAAGTGATTATATTACACTGTGTTTTATATACAAAAGTGATTGGATCTATCTATCCATATATAAAAGATTTCTAAGGATGAATTAATTAAAAGTTCCAATAACATATAGATAACATTAATGTAAAGTCTGCGAATCAATCACATTGCTTCCCTCATTTACACTTGACTACGAAGGATGATCATGTACTAGTTAATTCATTGGTAATCTCATCATTATTACTTCAGTTTGTAACTGTTGAGAAGTTATGCTAGGTTGTCCTTTGAACCTTAGACCTCTTGGTTCGAAAGACAATTGGAATGAATGTCGATCAACTTCTCCAAACTTCCGTTACTATTATGCGAAGAGCTACTAACCTACAAATAGACATGTCATTAATAGTATTCATTTATGAAAGTAATCAATAATGTTAGTAATGGTCATATACTCACAACATTGCTTTATTGACTTGCTACAACATGTTCATCTTATGAAGAGACCTCGGGGACGACCTAATAAATATGAATCAAAGAATTTCATAAATGATCATTAGATATATGAAGCAATAAATAGTAATAAAAGAATGTTTCATACCTATAAAGATTGCAGAGCAAGTTGAGTTGAGCCTTGATTCTAACATTTTCTGGCATTGTGGCTAGAATTGCCACATTTTGTACATTTTTGTACTTGACCTTTTTTAGTCAATTTGTTAGGATTTTTCAACTTAATAGATTCATTTACTCCTCTCTTTCTAGTTGTTTTAGGTCTTCCTAGCATAACTCTTTTAGCTGGGAGGTTTATTAGTTATGCATCAACATTAGGCCAAAAAATTTGACTTTTAATAGGTTACAATACATGCTCATAAAATGCCAGGAATTTGGACTTCTTATAGCACTCATCCACCTATGCCTCCAGTTGTTGTTTAAAATGGCGAACAATACTTACAAGTTGCTTGCAAAGATATTCATAAAACTCCCAAGCCCAGCAACTACATGATTGATGTCTAACAATCATCACAATATGTTTGTCATCACCTTTGGAAATATATGACATGACGTGTTGCGTGAATTGGGTGGACCATCGATGATGGTTTCTCACTGATTTCGCAAAACTCACCCAAAATTTGCAACTATTTTTCAGGCTCTGAAGAGTACCCCGTTAGACAAACGGGAGTATGCCTACTGCAATCAAGTTAGAGATAGAGGTCGGGATCAGTTCGCGTCTGCATTAGTGTTTAATAAAGTTGTATTCTCCCTACATTTGTGTACAAATGACAAGGTCAATTTGTAAAGTCAACAGACTGAATTAATTTGTATTTATAAAAAGGGCCCCCTAGTCATTGTATGTACTGATTATTGTTTATGTTAATTGTTTTCCGCACTGTGTATGGTTAGGATTCAAAAAAAAGTTAAACTGCATTTTGACTGAGTGATGTAGCACGCCACGCTCGTAGGGCACGGACTCGGATATCACCATCGATGTAAGGTTCGGGTCATGCGAGAGTGGGGTGTTACAATTCTCCATTGCATAGCATCTTTCTTATTCTTCTCTAACTTGTTCATAATCCTAGGTGCAAAATTTGACTTCCAACAATGCATAAATTCTCTCCTATCTACATGCCTTCTCATCTCCATGATTATAATGGTTTCAAGCATGTTGATAATTGACGTGTCTCTTACCAGTAAGATCCATCCATTAAATGTTTAACTTATTTTGTTGTCAATAACCGGGCATTCTGATTCAAAAGATTAGTAACATCTTACCTATCTCTTCTTAGGACATTCCAACAATGATGATGCACATCCAAGTTTGATTTTATCTAATCTTTTAAACTACTCATTAAAGTCTTTAACATACATTGACCAAGCAAAATTCCAAAATTGCTTCGCAAATATTTTCCCTTCTAACTCATATGTATATATGCCTAGTATAAATCCAATGAGTGACATATGATAATGTCACTTCCAATGCTCTAATTGATCCCTATAATAATATAATAGATTAAGTTTATCATCATCATCATCACACCCAGTTTGAAGTCCTGCATTGAGGCGGGGTCTGGGGAGGTCTTATAGTACGCAGCCTTACCTTTACAAACTAGAGAAGCTGTTTTTCGGTAGACCCACATGCAGATGTGACAGGTAAAAATGATGCAGAATACCAGAAGCAAGAATTTAAGAATTGACATGCATAGAAATTGAGTAACTAGAATCGCACAAAAAGACAAAAAAACAAAAAAAAAGGACATACCTGTTCGTTGGCCAGATCAAAAAAAAGAAAGAAACTAGACCTTTTACCGTACCCCTTGTAAAGACCGGCTCGTGTTGTCTCTAGTTGCTTTAGAAGTCGACGCTTATCCACCTGAAAAAAAAATTATAGTGTACGATTTTTGGTCTGCCCCTAACTACGCTTGACCCGAAGCCTTGATCAACACCGTACTACTCGCAAAGGTGTAAAGGACATGGAGTTGTACTTCCTATCGTTTAAGTAAGAAACACGAGGACCCTTATCCTATCACGCCAGACTTTCCTAATTCTAGCAACTGCCTCAGTGAGAGCCAACTCTGACATGTCGTTCTTGGTCACTTCCCTCCAGGTCTTATACGGCCTTCCTTTCCTCCTCTTGTAGCCACTAAAGTTTATCATCTCACCGCTTCGTACCGGCGCATCCGAGGGCATCCTGCGCACATGCCTAAACCACCTAAGTCTCTTCTCGCGCAACTTGTCTGCAATACTAGCAACCTGGAGTCTGGCCCTCACTACCTGATTCCGTACCCTATCCCGTATGGCAAGCCCACACATCCACCTAAGCATACGCATTTATGCTACCAACAACTGACGCGTATGGCTATGTCTCATAGGCAAACACTCTGCCCCATATAACATGGTAGGCCGAATAACCATTTTATAGAACTTTCCTTTGAGTTTTATAAGGACCTTGTTATCACATGAAACACCTGAAGCACCTCGCCAGTTGGACCACCCAGATCTAATACGGTGTAAAACATCGTCATCTATGTTACCATCACTATGCATAATGGAACCGAGGTATTTAAAACTCGATTTTTGTGGTATGATGTCAATGCCAATCTTTACCGCCACCCCTTGTACCATCTGGCTACCTGAAAAGTTACATTCTAAATACTCTGTCTTGAACCTGCTCATTCTAAAACCCTTCGATTCTAACGTTGCTCTCCAACACTCTAACTGAGCATTAACCCCCTCCGTAATCTCATCTACCAAGACAATATCGTCTGCAAATAACATATACCAAGGTACCTCTCCTTGAATATGGTTGGTAAGTGCATCTAAGACCACTGTGAATAGAAAAGGACTTAAAGTCGAGCCTTGGTGTAGGCCAACACCAATAGAGAATGCGTCCGTGTCACCTCCTATTGTCCTTACACTAGTCAAGGAGCTTTCATACATATCCCTAATTACCGTGAAATACGTCCTAGGAATGCCCTTTGCTTCCAAACACCACCACAAGAGGTCTCTAGGAACCCTGTTTTATGCCTTCTCCAAGTCGACGATAACTATATGCATATCCCGCTTTCGTTCTCGGTAGCATTCCATCAGTCTCCGAAGTAGATGTATCGCTTCTGTCGTCGACCGACCAGGCATAAATCCGAATTGGTTGGCCGATATAGAAGAAGCTCTCTGGATAAAACAAATAATTTATACAACAATAAAATATTAATCAATAAAGAATAAAATACCTTTGCATATATGATATTATTGTTAGTCCTTCACCATTATCTAATTCTAAGTCTGAAGCCAGCAAGATCATAAACCATGTCCAAGAATCAGTGTTCTCTACCTTCATAACAACCCAAGCCAATTGATACATCCCTTCATCACCATACCTCCCAATTGCACTTAATAGCTGACCTTAGAATTCAGTCTTCAAAAAGTAGCCATCAATACCAAAAGTTAGCTTTAAATGCCTCCATCCTCTTTTCATGTCATCAAAGCAAATGTATAATCTTTTGAACTACACAAAATAGATAAAGATGTATGAATAAATAAATAAATTTCATAAATATCATACTTATAACAAACAAGTTTCTTCATTCCTAGTCAGGTTTAACTCAATTTTTGATCAAGGATTACTAATCCTTAACTCATGAATGTATCATTATGGCTTGGCATATTCATTCACATAATCATTAGCCCTTTCTTTTCTCAATCTCCTCTTTGCAACTCTACACATACTTGAGTCGACAAATATATTAAGTTTTTCTCTGCGTTCTTCAACCATCTTCATCATTGATATACTAAGCTTCTCAAGTATTCTTTCCCTAAAATGTCTCATTAAGAACTTATTTGAAACCAATTTAGGTTTGTTGGTCATAGAGCACTTACGATCAGGATTGTATGTCACCATTTTAAAGCTTTGTTCATTCTTGTCACAAACCAACATACAACTCTCACGGGCATCCCTCAATACATCTCACTTTGATCTTATGACTTTCACTTTTTTAAAACTTCACATTATATCTTGTCTATACTGCGTAATCCATAATAGAATCTCAAAATTCTTTTATAAAGCTAAACTCCAACATGCTCCCACATCGGATGGATTATACCTAATAGTACTACTAGGTCTTCTCAATGGTTCGTTAAGCTCTTCCCTGCTTGGATATTCATCACTATCAATAAAACTACCAAAATTAGTTGACTCAATTTCAACTAGTTAGTGGTCATCGGGAATCTCAACTTGAATAAAACCCTTGTCATGTTCATCATCATCCTCCTCTACATCAACTCATTCACTAACTCCTTCGTCAACTCCTAAACGAACTCCTTCACTAACAGCTTCAGTAGCTCCACAACTTCCCTCCTTACCCTCCCTATCTCCATCCTCTCCTCCAGATATTGGCAATATCTCAAGTGAAAATAATAGGATGTCTAACATATGAGTTACATATACATAAATAATTTGTTGGATTTTCATCAAATTAATGAGCTTTAGACAAATTTTATTTGATTCAATCAATCTCAAAGACTCATTAAATTCAAAACCGAGTACCCTTTAATAGGCGTTATGGACTTCAAGGTATCCTAACTCCTTTCTCATCTCACATATTTGCCTATAGCAAACAAAATCAAGGTCTTCTTTATCAAAAAATACTTGATTCCCCATCAACATATTTCAACTCAAGCTCTACAACAAACTTTCCATTATAAAACAACCTTATACTTCCAAATTAGGCCATCATACACATGTTCACAACAAATATATAAAGGCAAGTGTGTCACCAAAAAGCATAGATTTAAATGATATTATCAAGACTATAATGGATACTAGATGTACAATTATGAAAGCTTGGAGTGCCAACTTACAATTAAAGGCTAACATAAGCATTTAAACAATTCAAATTGATAATAATAATCATGCATCATAAATAAACTTAAACTAATAATCATGACATGATACTAATAGATTGTCAACAACTTTTTCATTTCTAATCCATCTTCTTTATAGCAACATTAACTTATGCATCTTAAATTCTCGCAAACTAGACTTGTATTTTTCCACTCATCTATAAAACACTAGACCTAGTCCCTACAACATGTCAACTTTCAAGGTCAAAATTTATAATTATGAGGTAAAATTCTGAGTGTTTATACACTTCAAAACTCGCAATATTTCAACTACCAGCATACCAAAGGAATAATATAAGGGACCTAATCATTTATGCAAATGACACAACAACAGTAAACAAACCTAAGTGATGTATCATATCTTTTTTGGTAAATATATTGTATTATATCTTGCAGTGCGAAAGTGGCAGTGGAATTGTAGAAGTCATTGCCCATGAATTGAGACATTGAAAGCTCAATCACACAATGTACTCATTCATTATTGTGCATGTATAATTGCTAATTTAAACTTTTTCACCTTATTCAATTAGAGATAGTATAGCTTGAAAACCTTCTCTCCTTACTTTTTCTTCATGGCTATGTTTTATGCTTTTGCTTTTACATTAAATCTAATGAAAAAATATAGGAAGATACTACTAGTAGAACGTTAACTCGTGGTATAGTACAAAACTCATTTAGACAATTATTAATATCTTCTGCATGAATTTCTTGCCCAATGCATAAATAAGATATGTGTAGAGGTAGAGCAGTCATATATATATATAAGAATCATAAATTTGCACGGACCACATTTATTATTCCAAGTTATTCCAAATTAGTTGGGTGAAAGTTTTCATTGATCGAAATGTGCAAGACAAACAAAACAGTATCATCCTTTTACATATGGAGAAAACCAACACATTCACTGCCAACATCCAATCTTCCCACACATTGGGGAACACGGCTTACATCCATCACCTCAACAAGCAAAAGGGATCACAACATACAATCATAAACAAACAAGCAGATTTAGGGGACCATACATATAAAAACATAAAAAGCCAGACAAAAATGGACCTACTGCGATGAATTGTTGACTTCTTGTTCAGAAATCCAAAGAGCGTGTGAGTTGCTTCTAACGTTAGAAACAATGTGTGTGACAATAAGAAATAATTACGGTGGAACTGAAATCATCTCAAGAAAAACACACAAAAATTAGGGATTTAACAAAATTAAGGATTGAAGGAGGAAGAACAAAAAAAAAATGTTGCATTTGCTAGTTCTTCAAAATGTTGCATCTCTTACTTCAAAACGGTGCATCTGCTTCTTCAAAACGATGTGTCTTCTTTGTTTGTTATATGTTCAATACGTTGCGTATTGTTGAAACGCTGTGTTTGGACACCAAAGGACACCGTTTGAACAAAAGTGGGATCCACTTCCATTTAAACCTAGACACCCTCCAAGATGACACCATTTTAATATAGTGGGACCCACCTATATTTTAAAAAAAATTCCATGTAAACTATCTAAAGATCCACTAAATTTTAAAAAAAATGTCATGTAAAAAAACACGTCAACATTTAACTAACCGAGATCCAACTCCGTTACTAATTCCGTCTAGTTAGGGGTTATTTTGAATGTTAGCGAAATATCAGGGTTCATTATGAACATTTTACAAACATTATGGGCCATTTTGAATACATTGAAATGTTAAGAACCAAATCAGACTTCAGTGTAAAAGTCTAATTGTATGAACACACATGTATTTTTATCATTTTTACGCACTCTTAAAATTATATTTCAAATTTTAATTTTAGCAAATGTTTGTTCAAATGTGTTAAAAAGAATCTTATAACAACTTTCCAATATATTATGGCATATTGGTAAGCAAATAATATATTAGAGAAAACTAAGTGTCCATATTATATATGTAACATCCCGCCCCCTAGCACTGTGGGCCGACCGACCAGCCATGAACGACCAATCTGCATTGTTTTCCACCGAGCAGGCCGAGCTGTGCATGGCCGACCTGTCTCCTGTGTCCTGAACCGACC
>JAOSBM010000006.1:10255872-10275659 GCA_027568955.1 Erythroxylum tenue
TTCATCTATTCTTGTCACCTACCTAACTTAATTAATGTTACCTAGCTTAATTAAATGCTACCCTTACTAATTAATGCCAAACATAATTTAATTCATCAAGGCCTTAAAATCATCTAATCATGCTTAATAAAATTAAAAAAAATGTCGGGGCTAATAAGTTATATTTTTATGTGCTATACAACCCGATGGATATCCAAAAACCCGAATAACCCAATGAATTTGAATATGGGTAGTAAATCGTAAAAACCGATGGATATGGATATGGATATGGGTTGAGTCATAAAAAATGGATATGGACATGGGTTGTGTAAAACCCGAACCGAACCCTACCCATTGCCATCCCTACTCTCTTCTAACAACTTATTTACTTTAACTAAATTTATAGAAAATAGAGTGAATGATTTCTCAGATGTAGTATGGATGACGATATTAGATGAACCGCACGTACCATGCATTTCACCTAATGAGCTAACAGTATAGAACAATCAAAGCTAAATAAAACAGTATTAAGAACCCAAATTCGAACATATGCATGCCTGCCTGATAAACTCCATCATCATCACAATGAACATGTATAGTTTTTGTAATCAACCACTGTTCCAAAACAATCGATTTCCTTAATCCTGTACGAACCATCAAGACATCGTCACTGCCTTCATTTCCATCTATGTTCTCTTGAAAATTCGAGGAAACTTAACACAACATGTAGTATATACAATCAGATGTTCATATAATAGTTTCCTAATAGAAAATGAGATACTAATAATAAAGAAAGAGAGGTAGTTTAGATGGTACTAAAAACCTTGAAGAAGCATATCGGCCACGAAAGGAAAGGGGTGATTAGAGTTTGATGAGGAGATTTATTCTGCAACGATTTGTTCTTAATTAGGGAGAAATTTTTCCATATTTGTCCCAACAGATCTCATTTCTACCATCGGAAACTAACCGCCACGTCGACATTCCGCGGTAAATTAATATTAACATTTTTATTCTGAAAAGTCAATAAAAGACTTCTTATTTGAATGTTCCAACATTCTGACAATGTTAATTTTATGATCTATCAAGTAATATTACTTCATATGATAAGTTTGAGAATGTTAAGTGTGTATGCGCTTTGTTTAGGGGATGCATAAACATCCTTTGTAGCTTCGAAATATGATTGCTTCTATGTACATAAACATCCCTTACATAATCCTCTACTGTAAATAGTTGTGTAATTGTAATTTAGCTTTAATTTATCTTAATAATTAGTTAGTTAGTTTTGAGTTAGTCCATTATATGTATATGACTTCATAAAACATATTTTCAATAAATTGAAACGTGTGTATGCTAAAAGACGTATTTTCAATAAATTGAAATATGTGTATGTTAAAAGATTTAGTCTTTTAAAAATAAGAGTATAAATATGTTGAATGGTTAAATTAGCTATCATTATACACTTTTGTATACTTTGATGATCAAATGATAAGGCATCGAGCAAAGTTGAAGTGATTTCAAATAAATTTTAAGATTTTAACCCGTAAATGATTGAAACAGTCAAATCAAGATGTATTTCCTTTTAATTGTATTGTCTTTTATTAGGATATTTCTCTAGAACTTGCCTAGAACTTTTGAAGAAATAATCGATATATGCATGTATAAGAATAAAAAAGGCTATAAGAATAAAAAAGGCTTTCAATGGTTTACCAGCGTTAACTTAAAAATCCACCCTAATTTTATATCTCTAGTTAGCTCCTTTGAGCCATAACCTTATTCTTTTATTTTGTAACTATATTACGATCCAAATTCTCTATTTAAGCATCCTTACCTATTGTGTTATGGTTCAAATAATTTTGGTTTATTAATATATGTATGCATAAAAAAATCAAAAAAAGAAAAAATAAGAAAGGAAGCAGTAAGAAAACTCAATGTGATGGGAATAATTCTTCGTATGAAGTAATTAACCATTCCTAAGTGAGTTGAATGAAATATTCGAACTTATAAATTTGTTACCTATATATGTTTTGATGCCTTGCTAATATTTCTGGTTTTGACCATTTGACATTTAATTGTTATGTCTAATCACAACCTTATGACACATTGAAATAAGGATGGTTATATGTGTATACTATAAGTGGTGCAGATTTGGTGTAAAAGCAATAATATGGTAAATACGTACATAAACATTCGTTGCAGAAGTAGCCTTGATTCTCTAATCACATCCAACACCAAACCACAATTCATCATGTTCCAAACACAAACACAAAGAAGGACCTATACACCATTTACATAACAGAAAACCCACATAATCTTCAAAATGTAGCATAAAATAGAGCACAACAAGGAGGTTCCTGGTAACATAAAAGAAGAACAATACGTATCATCACAGGACACGACGTTTTTTTGATGGTGATGAGCACAAGACAGGAGATGACCACAAAAGTGGAGACAATGTTTCTTCAACAGATTACCAAGAGGAAATATGACGACTAACGTGAAAACAAAGACAACTTCATTTTCATGTTAATAATCTAGTAGAAAATGATCTCATTTGTTATTAGATTAAATAACATCATTTTTTATTAAGTCAGAAGAAATATACCATTTGGTGAGGATTCAAAAACCCCGTTGGCAAATGGTATCCCATTACCATTTGGCTTCACCTTTGGCTATCATAATTATATATAATATATAAATTATATATAACAGTATGAAATTTTTATATAATAAATAGACAATTATTATTAAATAGAGTAATATATTACATAAATAAGAAATGAGAAAATTTATATATTATGGGATAATTCATAAATCATTATACTAGGCACAATTATTATCTATACATTCATATACCATTATATTAATTACCATATATAATAATAATACAAATTTAATTAAAAAATAAATTGCAATATAGTAAAAAATGGAAATCAATATTAAGTATTAATATCATATTCTTAAAAATCAAATTTATTATTATTCACAATCTATTGTAAGTCTAAAAATAAATTTAGTTAACAACAATGTCATTTCTCAAATTTAATATTATTCACAACGATTGTACGTATAAAAATTAATTTATTTAACAAAAATGCCGTTTATACTTTTTATTAATCTCTTTTAATATATATGATTTCACAATTTTATGTTGTCTCACAAAGTCGTATTTATGATATATAAATTCTATACTAATTTATAGATATGATATGTTAAAAAAATTAGCAAACTATAAAAATATATAGTATTGGTGATGATTTTATAAATTGGTCATCAAATATTAAGCTAATGTTTAACATTTGGCGACGAATTGTGAAATTGTCACCAAATGTTGCAATATGTGGAAAAATTAAGTGAAAACAACGTCGTTTGTTCAACGAAAAATGACATCGTTTTCAATTCTACATAACCCACATAAACCTGAGCCCCCCCTAAATTGTTTCTGCCTCTCCTGCGCATTTGTTCTTTATTTCTTCTTCGTTTTCCATCCTTCTTTCATCTTCATTTGCTCTGGTGAATCTTCGATTAAGGTAAAGTCATTCATTTTTTTTGCTTGCATTGTTGGTGTTAAATGCTTTGATGTTGGATGACTTTTTCAAAATTTTTGAGTTATTTACATTTATTAGGATTGTCAATGGTTGAATTTTAGTTTCAATGTCTTAATGCTAGTAAAGAAAGGGAAAAGACACGATTGTTTTATTTAGTTTGGGATGAATTTGTCATGCATATAAAGTGTTCGATGAAATTTCTCCTAGGATTGTGTTAAAGTGTAGTGTTTATTAACAAAAGAAATGTTTATAGGACAAGGTAATCATTTTTGTTTTGCCATATAGCATACATCTCAATAGGTGTTTTATATGTGGTAACCCATATATCATCATCTAATTTCATTGGTCAATATTTCCTATTTTATTTCGTCTATTTTGACTAAAAAGTGAATGAAACTATGTCATCATGATATTTAGTCAACATAAGATTTGCTCTGATATTAATTATTGGTCCCCAAATGGCATATAAGATATAGTCTACTTTCCTTCTGTTGTAGTGTAGGCAATACTTTCCTTATAGAGAGAAAGATATAGTCTACTTTAACCTCCTTCCTAATGATACACTTTTTTTAATGTTGGATATATTGCCAAAAAATCTTCCCCCTTTCGATTTTCTTCACCCAAACCTAATTCTTTCTTGTTTGTGTTTATATGTATACATACATATGTATGTATGTATATATATACATGTGATATCATGTAATTTGAATCATCTTTTAATCTCGTGGTCTTAATGTTATTCCTTCCCAACATGCACATGCTAATGTACTCCCACAATGTTTCTTCGTAACAACTTCTAGGTATCTACAGATGTTGTTATAAAAATTGTTATGATTAAATATTCTTAACAATAAAATGGTCTGATTTAATATTAAAATTTAGAGATCTATGTTATTATCCATAAGAGTTCAAATAACTTATATTAGTGATTACTTTTAATGTAGTAAGCAATCACGGAAACTTCATAACTACTTGTTTAAGTAAGTGTTTATGTGTATTGTTGTGTTTGACTTATCTTTACTTGTAATGTTCTTATTTGAGATATAGATATCCAATATAATGACACCTGGTAGAAAGAAAAAGAAGGTGGCAAGTATCAAACTTATCCCTAGTCAATAATAACCACATCAATCATACCATAGCCATCAACAATAATCGAATTTATCCACCAATCAGTTAACAACCTCCATTTGCCTCAACTAGTACTGAGGGATCTATGGGTGTGTTAATCTTTAACACCTATAATTAGAATTATATTCAAATATATATTTACATGTTTAATGTATATTTTCTTATCGTTATTCATTTGTTTTCAGGTTCCAATACCACCATTAGAAAAAGAAAAAGAGGTATAACTAAAAGTTGTGAATTACAATGCATGAATGTTGCAATGAACAAAAAGTTTTTTGTATATATTGATACCTCGCAAGGTCATCCTGTAGACAAGTTTTAATCGGTAAAATTGTCCAGTGAGTTGGGGGTAATTGCTAGAACTAAATTGCCTTATCTTAAGGATGACAAGCAGTTGAAGGAAGACAAATTGCTAGAGAATGCTCTGGGAAAAGTTTTGGTAAATTTTCAATTTATTTAATTATATGCAATATTGTTTTACTTATTTAAAAATTAATTACACTTTACTTGTTGTTTACAAATAAAGCTCAATATTGTCGATATCGACAACCTTGATGTTTCAAACTGTTTCCCTTCACTTTTTAAACAAAGAACTAAGGATCGTCGTTATTGACTGCATAAATATTACAAATCTTTTCCTTCAGATGAGGAGGCAAGGAGATATATTATGGAACAGATTTCTCCAGAAAATTGGAACAATTTGTGTGATTATTGGGCCTCTCCCAACGTTCAAGTTCGTTCTCTTTCCCTTCACATTTTGCATCCATTAATCATGTTAGATGATTTAATGGCTATTTTTTCTTTATTTAGGAAAAGTGTGAGAAGGCCAAGGTTAACAGAGAAAAAAATGAAAACTCATCACAATCAAGGCTCCAAATCATTTGTTGTCGTACGAAACGAATATGTAAGTTCTTTTTTTAGAAGTTATAATTATATCAGTAAATACATTATTATTTATTGTCTTTTATTTTATTTTTTCATAAAACAGAGTTAGAAGGAACTACATGGAGAAGAGTACGATAGGATCGTGTTATACAAATTGAGACGTTATAAGGAAGGTGAAGGCTAGATGTCTAAAGAAGAGCATAATAAATTTTTCTTTAAATTTTAAGTTTATTTATTTATGTAGTACTGACTAATAATAATTGAATTAACTATTGATTTTGTTTTATAAATTTTAGAACAAGATATAGGAGTTGTTGCAAACATCAATGTCTGACGAAAATGAGCCCAATGTAGATGACATTTGCAACAAGGTGCTTGGTATAAGATCCGACCACATCAAGGGTCTTGGGTTCAGGCCTAAGTCAACTGTTTCATCATCAAAACCGGCATATGTTGATCATTTTCAAGAGAAAAACTAGTCACTTAAGGCTAAATTAGAACGTAACGAACAAAATTTACAACATAATGAAAAAAGTTGACCAAGCTTGAAAAGTTGGTCAAAAAATTAGTTGGCTCGAATTATATAAGTAGTGACGATGAAAACAAGTCTTAGTCATTAAACTAATATTTGTATTTTTTATTTTGTATATAAGTACTTTTTAAATTGTAATTAACATTTAATGATATTTTATTGTTTATATAAAATGCTTCTAATTTCCAATTATTTTTATTATATTTTTGTATAATAAATTATAAAACAAAAAATTTAAATATTAAATACAATAAAATGGATTAAAAATGTTACTAATAATTATAATTAACTTGATAAAATATTTAATAATAATGTATATCAAAAATTCAAAACGAAACTTAAAAGATTTGGCTACGTTTAAAAAAATGTAGCTAAAAACATTTGACTTCGTTTATGAAATTGTTGCCAATAAAATTTGGCTATGTTTCAAAAACGTAGCAAAAGATATTTGGCTACATTTTCAAAATCGTCGCCAATCACTTTTAGTCACACGTCTCTTTCGTTGCTATAAATTATTAGCTACTTGCTAAAAACTTTTAGCTATGTTTCCGAAAACGTAGTTAATAATATTTAGCTACGAAAATGAATTGTAGCAAAAAATTATTGGTGACAATTTAGAAAATCATCTCTAATAGCCTTTTGATTTGTAAACAACTCGTAGTGAAAAAGAATAGTGATAATTTTGTGAAAACGTCACCTATAGTTTTTCCTTACGAGGCTTTGGATTTTGCTGATGATTATAAATCATCGTTAATTATTATTTGTGACAATTTTTGGATGTTTAATTCGTCACTAAAAAGTCCCTTTGTTGTAGTGAGACTAAAGAGTATGTCTTAACATGTAGTCTACCGGTATGTCTAACATGTACTGTTGTAATTAAGAGCTCTCACCTTAAGTGATAAGTTAGTTTCTTTACACAGGATGTAACCACATAATAAACAAACTGGATAGTAATACTGTGTCAAAGGGATGTAATCTAATGGTTAATAGCTCTCCCTTTTAAGTCGTTTACTCGTACATGTATGTACGTTTGCTATGCCCGCTAGAAGTCCTAAACAAGGACACGAACCCCTACACTGCAGCGACCAAAGATCTCGAGCTCATTTTCTAGTCACTTTAAGACAAAGCATTCTAATCGATCAACTGCTAATAAGAAGATCATACTTCTTGTAGTCACCAATTGTAGGACAACTCATTACCAAAAAAAAATTGTAGGTGGTTCTGCCGGATTCTGACTGAACTGTGCATTGCCGTTTGGATCCATGAGTCGACTGTTCTCTGTAGTGACTTCGGCGAGGAGATCCCTACAAAACAAAGAAGGCACGTCGGGGGTTGTGTCCCGATTAGCCCCTCCGACGCTCAAGTAAGTCTTTTGGTGAAGGTGGGATCGCCGTAAGCAAGGAGAAACTAGGGTTATGATTGTACGTACCTTCATTACGATGAAATCATACCTTATATATGAGATGGATGTTAGGGTTAGGTCTTCACGTAAACTCCTGCTTCTGCATGGAAGGTCTTCTCCGGCTAATGGGCTATGGAGAGCGTGGATCGGGCTTGGGCTCGACATCTTTGATGAATAGATCGATCGGCCCACGGGTCGTTATGACCGAGTCCAGGCCCAACATGGCCGACCCGACCAGTAGGACAACTCGATATTGATCTTTTACATTAAAATTTTGATACCAATTTTGAAATTATAATTCTGATTCCAATCCTAATAAAAATTTATGTATTGCAAATGGTATTCTAAGTTTCTGTTTCCTGAAGCCCTTCTCAGAAGTCTCCGAGGAGATACTATTCTAAACACATCAATGCGTGGACCCGACAAAGCAAAATGGAAAATGAAAATCCTAACTCGAATTCCCCTCTACAGGAAACGTCAACAAACTAGAGAAGAACCTCCATTAGATTCTAAGTGCTTGGAGGTGCATACAGCATATATTAGGTTTCTTTGTGATACAGTTGGGCTCTTGTTACCTTTTGCAATCATATATATATATATATATATTATATAATCCTGTGATATGATTTATTTGTATGAGAACTTAGACCGGGAGAGCCAAGTGCGTGAATCATATCACAGGTTAGTTGTAGTTAGTGCGTTAAGTAGAAGTAAGAAAACCACCTATACCCAACAGGTCTCTACCTAAGTCAAACAAATCACGCCGTGCCTAGGGTCCTATAAATTTCTGCTTTTGAGGTCTCCAAGTTCGGTCTGTATAACATAACATACCTTTTTGCAGGTTAAATTTGAGCGTAATTAATCAACTACCGAGCTTTCTACGTTGGTAGGCATGATTTGAAAAATCGAAGGGGGTAATTATTTCACAAATTTTTCGCAAATTTTCTTGGCATCAATAAAATATAAAAACAAGCAAAACCGAAATAATAAAAACACTAAAAATTTGGCTCGAATGATGTAGTGTCACACAAGTAGCCTGCAAATTCTCTGTAATCAATGATTTTTCTTTTTCTTGTTTTTCTTCTTTCGCTCACATCTCCAATAACATTTTCTACTAGATGATTTTTTCAGATTTGAGATAAAGAATCTCTGTTCAAATCAACTGCCATTGTTTTGGTTGGTTCATCATCTGAAGTAACTAAAAGTTCTTTAGTTTCTGCAGTTACTTCCTCAGCAGTAACTAATTGTAAATCACTTTCTGCAGCTGCTCCATCTGCAGTAACTAGTTGTAAGTCACTTTCTGCAATTACTTCATCTGCAGTAACTAATTACAAATTTAGGCATTTTCTTGTTTTTCCTTCACTACGTTTTTGTGCTTGTACTTGATCCTTTCTAATCCAAGCTTGCTTCGATACCATGGGATGCTACTAGAAATTTAATGAAGAGTGTCTAGATTTTTGGTTTTGACCCCTTTGAAACATCATTTGTAGTAACTGATAACATCTTGGCCTTATATGTCCAATGACTCCACAAAAGTGATATGTGAGTATAAATCTTTGATTCTTTCTTGATGTTTCTTCTTCTCGGACAGATTTGGATATGTCATATTTCTTCTCATTCACTTTAGAGCATTCACCCTTACAGCCAATGCCATGAAGATCCCCTTTCACTTTACCAATTTTTAACAACTTTTCTAGCTTTTCGGTACCTCCATTTAACATTCTCAATCCCTTTTCGGTACTTATTAATTTCATTCTAGCTTCACCAAGCTCATTTGATGTCAACATCAAATTCTTTTCTAGCTCTTGGATGATGTTCTTCAGGAGGAGATTCTCTTCCTTCAATCTTTCATTCTTTCTACATATATTCACCAATTTTTCGTATATTAATTCGTAAGCCTTGTAAATATTCTCCATTTTATCACTTGACCCACTTTCATCACTATTATAATCTGAGATCGAGCTTTGAGTTGAATCATTTTCATTTTTTCCGAAATTTTCAGATTTACTCACTTTTTTGTTTTCATTTACTTCCTTCTCGGTTACTATTAAACAAGTAATTGGACTTTTGCTGTACACAGTAACTAAAGCATCATTCTTTACAACTTCTTCTTCACTTCCGGATTCGTTATCACTCCAAGTGCTCGTATAAGATTTTTCTTTTCTCTTCTACATAGTATTAGTACACTCCGCTTGAGCATGTTCAAAGTCTTAACACTCATGGCATTGAATTATCTTTACCTTTCTTTCTCCCTTTTGAGTTTTGGCTTGTTTGAAGTTATTGTTCGATGAGCTCCTGCCTTTTTATCTAAACTCGGGTCTGTCCTTTTTCACTCTTTTCAACCAATTACTAAACTCTCTTGTTAATAGCTCTACATCCTCATTCTCGTCGGATTCATCTTCTATATTATTCGCAGTTTTTCCAGTTTCTACCTGTAGTGCCAATCCTTTACTTCTTTCTTGCTTACCTCTCAAAAGATTCATTTCGAAGTTTGTGAGGATTCCAATAACTTTTTCCAATGACATATTATCAATGTCGTGAGTTTCCTCTATTGCTGCAATTTTCGGAATAAATCTTGGAGGCAGTGATCTCAATGTTTTCTTGACTAATTTTATGTTGGAGTATTTCTTCCCCAGTTGATGTGTCTGATTCGCTATATCTCGTAGTTTTTCATTAAAGTCTCCAATAGTCTCATTTTCATCCATCTTTAGCTCTTCAAACCGTACAGCTAATATCTGTAGTTTTGACGCTATCACAGATTTTGACTCTTTATGAATAGTTTGCAAAGCATCCCACGCTTCTTTAGCTGTTTCACAGGCTGATATCATTAAGAAGCGTCCCTCATCAATAGCACTAAATATCACATTCATTGCTTGTGAATTTCCAAGTGCACTTTCTTCTTCAACTCTTGTCCATTCAGATGAATCTTTTTGAATTGGTGATCGGCTCTGATACTAATTGAAAAACCGAAGGGGTTAATTATTTCGCAAACTTTTCGTAAATTTCTTTGGTACCAATAAAATATAAAAACAAACAAAACCGAAATAATAAAAACACTAAAAATTTGGTAACGTAGTTCGGCATATCTTGCCTACGTCTGCGGGGCTCTCACCCAGCTTAATAACTTTCACGAAAGTACAATAGATTTATCCAAGGCTTTACTGAGCTGACACCACTCAACCCTTGACACTATCCCTCAACCTCACTTCCGTGAAAGAATTTCACACCTAATAGTATGACCGCCTCGTACTAACCTCAACAGAGGATTTTCTCAATCAACCCAATAATACGACCGCCTCGTACTAACCTAGTCAGAGGATTTGTCTAACTACTTTCACTCAAAAACAATAATAAATAAAAATAGTTAAAGTATTTAATCAATTGAAAATTAAATAACCAAAATACTGGAGACAAACGAAACTTTCCTATGGATTTGTCTTCTCAAAGTAACACAGCAGAAAAACTTTCTTCAAAAAAATCAGTCGCTATATTCCTTGACATACGTAGCAGCTGTGTTTATATTCAAGGACCCACAGAAGCGTATTCACCATAAACTCACGCACACAATGACTGCAGTCCACCCATCAAGATATTTCAGCTCATCAAAAGAACAATATGTGTAGCATCAAAAGCACCATATGCGTACCTAGCCAACCTATCTTCAAGACCTACGTGATCTTCACCTCAACACCATAAACCACGCAGACTACTTTCAGTATGTACCCAAGGTGAAACACAATTCCATTCATCAATAAAAAAGATGCGCAGCCAGCTTGTTTCTTTTTCAATTTTTACCACATGTGACCAACACTCCTTAAACAATACACACTGCAGATTTTTGCCGCAAATCCCCTCTAGGTTTTTTCCCAATGACGTATAGTAATAGACTCCTTCATTAAATCAAACAAGTAGACTCCTTCATTAATTCAAACAAGTGAGCAGTATTTGTGTAACGTGAACACTAAAAAATGTCCATCTTGTCCACGCAAATATACAATAGTCCAATAATCAAAACACAACAGCCCATTGACGATTTGGACTTCAATTAAAATACAACCTCCACCTATTTTCATCAATCCAATTAATAATGGTAATTTTTTTATATGTCCAATTCAGAATGCCAAAACCAAACAAAGAATATATAAAATATATTCTAACATGATCGTCCAGAATATCTAAGCTATTATTAGTCAACTTTTCATCATGTGGACCAGGACGAATGTAGAGTCGAGAATAATTTGAACTACAAAGTTATAGGAGTCATTCGTCAATGCCAGCGTCTCCACCATGTGACTTTTAAGGAAATGGCTCAACTGATGGTGGAAGATTTTACCTCCTTTAGGTCAAGAGTTTGAATCCTACGTTGAATATGTTATCTAATATAATATTCTCCTTTAAACCTTAGGGTTATTGGTAGGGGTTGAAAAAATGCTTTTAACTCATTAATATTAATTGAATTAAATTTACGTAAAAGTTTTTAATTAATTATTATATAATTGTGAAAATTTATCTAATAAATAATGAAAACGTAATCGTTCCAAGTTTACTGTATCAAATATATATATAGAATAACCTTTCAGTTACAAAAGTTGTTCACTGCACTTGTAAGTATATATAATAGACATATACTTGCAATTTGATATAGACAGCAATTTAAATCCTTAATTGCACTACTTACATCAAATTATAACCTAAATGGCAATAATTATAAGGTAGTCCAGTAGCAAAAGAAAGAGATACAGCGGACTCATACCTTTGCTTCTTGAAGATACCAGCGCTGAGTACCTATAACAGTTAGGGAAGCATTTCGAAGTGATTCCAAATGAGTGAGTGATGGCCAAAGATTCTAGCTAAAGTGGTATGTTGGATGCTTGAACAAAGACCGCTTGAAATTGAGCCTAATCAACTTTATTTCTTTGCTGACAACGGCATTTGAAACAAAACCCTACTGTAGGGATTAGTAAAATAACAGGAAGTTGTAGCAAAAACGGATTCTTTAAGCTAAACCGAAAGGTGGAAAGGTAGTGGACATAAGCAGATCAATATTATGATTTTAATATAAAATTGGAACCCCTCAAATGAAGGGAAAAGTGAGAATCCCTCGCAATATACTTGATTTTAAATATTTTGTCATTATAATTAGGGTGCATAAATTAAATATAATTATTTAAAATATACTTAAAATTTGCTATAAAATAAAATTTTAACAAATTTTTATTTCTTAACATTTTTAACAAACCAACCACTATCAATGGTAATGGTAATCATTCCTTCATCTTAACCAACCATCATAATTATAATGATTATATCCATTCCCATTCCTCACTATATTCATTCCTATTCCTATTCCTATTCCTATTCCTATTCCCATTACCCACTCCCAACCAAACGCCCCCTAAGTCTGGTCCGCTGTGTAATGACCTTTCACCTTTCATTCCTCATTCATCGGGAACTAAAGACAAGGAATCTGATTCTGATACTTCTTTTGTCCACCTATTGACGGTAAAGACTTCCACTTATAAATGACAAAAGCTCATCAGGTGCTCCGTTTGTTCGTGTCATTTAAATAAAATAGAAGCCTTCTATGCGTGCACTCGCACTATTACCATTTAATGGAGTGGATCATGAGCTTTCGGACCATATTTGTTAATCAACAATAACGGTGAAGCATTTTAACTTGGAAACTTGAGTCAAAAGTGGTCATTTAAAGAGATAAATGAAAAAGAAGTGGAGTTGTTTGTGTTTAATTTGCAGAATCTCGCTATGTATACAAATCTCCTCGCTATGTCGAGACCTTTTTCTCTTGTTTCCTAGATAACAAGTTTTAATCTCTCTTGCACAAATCTGCATTTGTTTCACTCGTCTGGCTTTACTACTGGTCGTTTCTGTTGCACCGCCTGTCGCCGATTCATTCTGGGACCATGGCGTCTGACGAGGATCGATTGGTGAATGACATCTATCATCGCTTGAACATTGAGGAGGACAAAGTTACATTGGAGTATACGGAGGACACAGCTATTGGAGATCAGGGGGTGACAGGGATTGAATGGCAACACTGTGTTGTGGGGAGATTGGTAACTGAGAAAATGATAAACTTTCCGGTATTCCAACAGATTATAGCTAGTGTATGGCGTCCTGGTAAAGGAGTGCTGATTAAAGATTTGGGGAACAATATCTTCATTTTCCAGTTTTTCCACCCCCTAGATGTCGAAAGAGTTTTACGAGATGGTCCATGGAATTATCAACAGATTCCTATTCTTTTGCATCAACTACAACCAAATGAGAATCCTCGCCAAGTTGAATTGGTCTATTTAGAATTATGGGTTCAAATCCATAATATTCCCAATGGTTTTATGTCGGAAAGAATTGCGGTGGATGCTGGCAATTACATTGGAACACATGTGGAATCAGACTCTCGCAATTTTTTAAACATCTGGCGAGACTTCATGCGAATTAGAGTTAGAATTGATATCCGAAAACCTTTAAAGCGTAAATTGTTTGTGAAACGAACGCAAGGGGATAAAGTTTGCCTGGACTTCAAGTATGAAAGACTAAACACCTTCTGCTACTTCTACGGCATTGTAGGACACACAGATCGGTTTTGCTCTCTGTTATATGACCACCCACAAATTCCTAGAGAACGTTTTGGATATGGTCCATGGTTGAAAGCTGAATCCAGACGCACAAATCAGATCGGGAATCGATGGTTACGGTCGGAAACTGATATTCCGGCAACTTCTAAGGACAATACCGCAGCAGCTCCGGCGACTCCTGTAGCAAATCCATCAATATCTACGGATATGGACAAGACTAATATCCTGGCAAAAAATCAGGGGATTCGAATTTTTTCTCCTCCGCAAATCAGTGGTGGATCACGGATTGCTAATAATCAGAATCAATCCAATGGCGTGACAGAGGGGAATTGCGCAAATGTTGTTGTCTTGCCTTATCTTACATCGGATACAATTACGGTTACAGATCCAAAACGCAGACGTCTCCAAGAAGACACAGCATCTACACATGTTGACATGGAGGAGGAATTTATCCCAAGTACTTTTGAGGATGGGACAAAAAACTTGACTTTGGTGGGCTTTGTTTTCGAAGCCCACCGACAGCTATGAGTACCTTAAGCTGGAACTGTCGGGGGCTTGGGAACCCTCGAACAGTCCGAACATTAAAGGACATGGTGTCTGAAAAGCAACCCAATTTTATTTTCCTCATGGAAACTAAAATTACTAGAGAAAAACTTGTACCTATTAAAGTAAAGCTCGGTTTCAGTGGTATGTTTGTGGTAGACCCTATTGGACACAGAGGAGGTTTGGCACTGTTGTGGAGAGAAAAGGATATGGCTCAATTACTGAGTTACTCTCCGAATCATATTGATGTCGTGGTATGTATTGATGGTCTTCGACATTGGCGGTTAACGGGCTTTTATGGATTCCCAGAGCGATACAATCGAAGTATGGGTTGGGATTTGCTTAGAAATCTTCGTAATAAATCTCCTCTGCCTTGGTGTGTCATCGGCGATTTTAACGATATCATGTTCCCTTCGGAGAAACAAGGACATCATACCCGGCCCAGATCACTGATGAAGGGGTTTCGACAGGCGCTCATGGATTGCCAACTACATGATTTGGGGGCAGAGGGTCCTTTGTTTACCTGGGAAAATCGACGAGCTGATTCTGCTTTTGTAAGGGAACGACTGGATAGGGCAGTTGGTACAGTTAAGTGGTCTTCAATTTTTTCGATGGCAAGGGTGCATGTATTGCAAGCTATATCCTCTGATCATCTACCAATTTTCCTCTTCTTAGGCATACGGTGGCAGAAGTATGTACAAAGGCGTTTTCGTTTTGAAAACGCATGGACTCTAGATGATGCTTGTCGACAAAGGATTAATACGAGTTGGATGAAACACGTTACTCGCCCTCTCCATGACAAACTCCGGTCTTGTTCTGAAGAGTTGCAAGTATGGGCATCATCGTATAAACAGGACTTTCATCAAAGGCTTAATACGATTAAACAAAAGATGGAAAAGCTGCGGCACCAACAAGTACTAGATAGGGAGAGGTTACAAGATCTAGAGAAACAGTATAGTGAGCTCCTTTTACAACATGAAATATACTGGAAACAAAGATCCAAACAACATTGGCTTGCCGAAGGGGATTCAAATTCCAAATTTTTTCACCTGATGGCCTCCTATAAGCATCGGAAAAATTTCATTTCAAAGCTCAAGAATCAAAACGGGGAATGGATTGACTGGGATTCTGGTTTACCGAATATGTTGTTGGATTATTATCAACAGCTTTTCACCTCTTCATGTGGAGATATCAGTCCGATTCTTCACTATGTGACTCGGAAGGTAACAACGGTACAGAATGAATCATTAGTGACGCCATATACGGAAGAGGAGGTGCGCTAGGCATTATTCTCTATGCATCCCGATAAATCACCGGGGCCCGATGGTTTCAACCCGGGATTTTTTCAAACATATTGGGATATTGTGGGTAAGGAGGTCACTCGAGACTGTCTCAAGACGCTGAATGAGGACGCCCCTATGCCTGGCATGAACAGAACAAATGTCATTCTTATACCCAAGAAGAAAACGCCGGAAGTAATAGCTGATTTGAGACCTATATCGTTGAGCAATGTCACTGATCGTATAGTTTGCAAAGCGCTTGCCAATAGACTCAAACAAGTTCTGCCTCAGATTATTTCGGACACCCAGAGCGCTTTTATCCCAAATCGTCTTATTACAGATAACATAATTGTAGCTTATGAGCTTTTCCACTCTCTTAAACGGAAAAAGCAAGGCAAGACGGGTTATTTGGCATTGAAAACTGATATGAGTAAAGCGTATGATAGAGTTGAATGGGAGTATTTGCGACAAATCATGCTGAAACTGGGGTTTACCGACATATGGGTCTCGAAAATTATGAACATCGTCACTTCGGTATCTTATTTTTTCACTCGAGGAAAGGAGGAGTACGGACCGTTGAATCCAAGTCGAGGATTGCGGCAAGGTGACCCATTGTCTCCCTATTTATTTATTATATGTGCGGAGGGATTATCAGCTAGCCTTCAATGTATTCAAGCTCAAGGACGCATTCATGGGACAGTTGTTGCAAGAGGTGCTCCTCCGGTGTCGCATCTGCTCTTTGCAGATGACGCTATTTTCTTTGTTCGGGCTACACAAGAAGAGGCAATTCAATTGAGAACTATCTTGCAACTCTATGAGAATTCATTGGGACAGAAAATCAATCTAGACAAATAAGGTATTTCTTTTACTCCAAATACTACGCCTACAATGAAGACTGTGATTTGTCAACTTTTTGGAGTTGCGGAGACTATTGGTCATACAAACTATTTGGGTATGCCATCAGTAATAGGCAGAGGGAAGCGGCAAGTATTTCAGTATGTGATTGAAAAGCTCACCAAACGGTTACAAGGGTGGAAAGCTAAAACACTATCGAAGGCTGGTAAAGATATATTGTTACGGACGGTTGCTCAGGCTATGCCGAATTATCTTATGTCCCTTTTTTTATTACCTCTGGAGACTTGTAAGGAGTTGGAACAATTGATGAATGGCTTTTTTTGGCACAATGGAGGGCGAGACAGTCATGGTATACGATGGTTGCGATGGCAGAAATTAACTATACCAAAGATCTATGGAGGATTGGGTTATCGAGATTTGAGGCAGTTCAATATAGCCCTTTTGGCAAAACAAGGATGGCGACTTCTAAAATATCCGGAGTCGACAGCAGCAACTATACTTAAAGCTCGATATTTTCCAAAAGGGGATTTCTTCTCAGCAGAATTAGGACACAACCCAAGTCAGATCTGGAGAAGCATCCATCAGGCCAAACAAATACTGCTTCCTGGCTGTCGACGACGAGTAGGTGACGGACAACAAATCCATATATGGAGAGACCCATGGCTTATGGATGATGATGACCCATACATTCAAACACATCCCAACACGCAGATACAGTTTGTCGCAGAACTCATTCGGGATTGTCGGTGGAATGAACACAAGATCAAGGAAGCTTTTAATCAACGAGACGCAAGCCTAATCCTTCAGATACCACTCAGTTTTTCAAGACAGAAGGATGAGTGGATGTGGATATTTAACAATCAAGGTGAATATAAGGTGAAAGAAGGTTATCGTCTAAGCATGGAGGTCGTGAATCTGGAGTTGCGGGAAGTCGGCTTTCCATGGGAGAAGTTGTGGCAAATGCAGATTCCAGGTAAAATCAAGCTTCTTATCTGGCGGACGTTGAGGAATGCTCTCCCCTGCAAAGCCAATTTGAAAAGGCGACATATTGCTGTAGATGACAATTGCCCACTGTGCGGTAAAGCTGGCGAGGACGAGACCCACCTGTTCCTTCGTTGTGACGTGGCTTCTGCTGTGTGGACTACTTATTCGGTGGGTTGGCACGTATCCCCTACGGTTACTCTACATCACTGGCTTGCTTCTGTTATGGTTGATTTTCCTAAGGCAAAAGCAGAGGAAATTTGCATGATCTTATGGAGTTTGTGGACCATGCGCAACGAAGTCGTCTGGAAACAGAAAATTCAGGACATATCTAGCATTATTTGTCGAGCCACCACTACACTGACAGAGTGGAACGCTGTGCACAACAGACATAAGGCTCCTCAGTCAACGAGACAACACTCTCATCCCCAATGGCAAGCTCCGTAGCTACACCAATTTAAATGTAACGTGGATGTGGCAATTCTACCTTCTGGACTCTATGGCCTAGGTATGATAATTCGAGACTGTACGGGGTTCAATTGTGCAGGAAAGGTGATGCTTATGCCAGGATGGAAGATCCTTTAATTGGTGAAGCGCTATGTTTTCGAGAAGCTTTAAGCTGGATTAAAAGTCTACCTTTCTCTCCAATTTGTGTGGAAACGGATTGTCAAACAATTACCAACTCTATGACATCCCCACAAAAATGTCCTTCTTATTTTTCGATGATTATTGAGGATTGCAAAGCTCTTATTAAAGAGCATCAGTATATTTCAATAGCTTTTGTTAAGCGATCAGCGAATCAGGTTGCTCATAAGATAGCTAGGGCGGCTGATTCTATGTCTGATTTCGAATGGGGGGTATGCCCTCCAAATTTTCTGTATGACGTTTTATCTTTTGATATGAATAATAGGCGCTGAGCGCACGTGACCACGTTTAAAAAAAAGAGAGATAAATATTGGTTACTATTTGGTTGCTTTGTCCACCGCAAGAAAACAACACAATTTGTGATATTTTATTGATAAAACATCACTGAATGTGAAGACTTTTTGTAACGTTTAAAAAACGTTACAAAAAAATTCAAAATTTTCATGACATTTTGTAAAAATATTATAGATTTGTAACACTTTTGTGACATTTTTTTATTAAAATGTCATAAAATAGAAACCTCCACGTTTTATTAAATAAAACATCGTTGTTAGCGTTTGCATTTTGTTTAAGTAATATTTAAAAGTAACACACTCCATACACCTTTTACCCTAAAGCCCTCTCTGTAGTTGTCTATCCTTCTTATCTTCTCTCTATGCTGTCATACAGACTAGGGTTCTTCGTTTTGAAGGCTACTGTTTTCCTTCTTCCGTTGACATAAAGGTGTGCTTTTTTACTTCTCCTTCCTTTCCCTCTCTATTCTTTTAGGGTTTCAGTATTTTTTTACTTGAAAGGCTATCTTTATTGTTATTTCTTTCGTTTTTCTGTCTTCACTTGTGTGGGTTGTTGCTTACGTGATGGAAGTTTGTTGGGATGTTCGTTAATTCGGTTTGTATCTGTTTATTTGTCTGTTTCATTCGCTAGTTTCTTTGTTTCAATGTAATTGTTTTGCTTTTTATTGATTACAAATTTACATTGATGAGTAAATGATTACTTTTGTAATTTTATTGAAATTATTCCTTTCCTTGGCCTTTTTTTATTATTTCTTTTTGGTACGCTGCCTGTTATTCAATATATAGGTATAAATCTTGTGCATCTATTTTTATCACACAGGACAGCTAATGGGGTTTCCTCAGTGACTTTGCACAAGAGAAGCATGAAGTCAATTTCTCCGAGTGTCCTTGCTTCGTAATATCAGGAAACTCTGAAGGTATAACTGCAAGAGACATGTGTGTTGGAGAAATATAGGAGAAATAAGGAAAAAATTAAAGGACACAAAAGATTTACGTGGAAAACCCCAATAGGGTAAAAACTACGGAGAGAGAAGAATTTCACTATGACAAAATAGGGATTACAAATTTAACCCTCTAATTTGTTTAAGAGGATATTTGTTTTGGTGTGTTAAATGAGGAGGGG
>JAOSBM010000006.1:10372032-10382938 GCA_027568955.1 Erythroxylum tenue
TCACCATCTCTTTCATCTTAAATCCCCTCTTTTGCTTAGTCTATCACTTCTAGCTTATTTCCTCAATATTTCCTCTTCATTCCTACTTCCATTTCAGTTCAATTTCAATCACAACAAATCATGATCTATATTTGATCATTAACCTAAAAACAGAACATATACATGTACCCAATCATCATCAATTTTCTGCACACATGT
Organism: Erythroxylum tenue; assembly: GCA_027568955.1. Lineage (NCBI taxonomy): Eukaryota > Viridiplantae > Streptophyta > Magnoliopsida > Malpighiales > Erythroxylaceae > Erythroxylum > Erythroxylum tenue. The sequence goes on from JAOSBM010000006.1 coordinate 10,372,231, forward strand.
TTTACTCCAATATCACCTTTTATCATCATATATGTTTCTATTTAACAAATCAAGAAGAGTTAATGCTTATACTTACTTGTTTAGCTTCAATATATTCAAATCACACTTAACCCTAGCTTCCTTCTCTTACACGTACATCATCAATCAAAAGTAATATGGCTAGGTCTTTAGTGACAAATATGAAGAAGTAGCAAAAAAAATGATAGTAATAAATAGAGGTGAGAGAAAGCTTCAACATTGATGGGGTGAGGGTGAATATCCGTGAGTGAAGAAAAGAGCAAAGGAAGGAGATGAAGAGAAGGGGCATGTTTCATTTTTGACAAGTGAAAGACCATTAGTTGGTCTTTGATTTAGGTTAATAAAATCGTGAGTCGTGAGTGGCAAGTGAGTGGCAAGTGTTGTGACACTTGTCACTTGTCACTTGCCACTTGTCCTCTTTTTATGGTCTTTAATTGGTTCTTTTATTTAACTAGTCCATTTGTCCCTAATTTCTACTTCAATTGTCCCCCAATTTTCAATGACACTTGTTAATAAATCCTAAAGTCATTTATCAAAATTTCCATTGCCATTGGACAATAATTTCTACTACCATTTAACAATTGTTTTGCCACTTGGCAATTTTCGTAGTTCAAAAATGCAAAACAATTTCTAGAAATTTCTCCAAAAATTCTAGAAATTCTAAATCAACAAATACACTTTCCAAATCACTTTTTTAACACATAAAACCACATTTCTCAATATACTCACATATATAAACAATTATACCCGGAAATTGTCAATGAATGCATGTACAATTATTTTTATGCGCAAAGATTCAATATTCACGTGTATGTGCATATCATGTAATACCTGAGCATGAAATGTGTTTCCTAATTTCTCAGTATTTTCTCTGATTTACTTTTTTTCCTTAACATAGGTAACGGGATATTACATACGGGGCTAAAAGTCTCGTCATAGTCAATGTCTTATCTTTGATGATAACCTTTAGCGACTAGTCTCGCTTCATAGGTAATTACATTACCATATCTAATTGCACCCTATGGGTTTTAGCCCTTCAAGTAGGTCAACCAAAGTCCATACTTGGTTTTCAAACATGGAATCCATTTCGGACTTTATGGCTTAAAGCCATTTTTCAGATTCTGAACTCTTCAGAGCCTTTTCATAGGTTGCAGGCTCATCTTCCTCTATGAGCAATACGTCATTATGTTCACTTACGAGAAAATCATATCTCTCTGGAACATTACGTATCCTACTTGACCTTTGAACATTTTGTGTGTCAGAAGGTTCAACTGTTGTCTCATCTCTATGAACAACAATCTCGAGTTCTGGTAGTTGATCTGTGTTTGTTTGAGCATCATGAACTTCAACAAGTTTAACTTTGCTCCCACTGTCTTCACTTATAAGAAACCCTTTCTTTAAAAAGATAGCATGCTTTGAGACAAATACCTTTTGCTCTAAAGCATTGTAGAATAGAAATCCAATTATTTCATTAGGATATCCTACAAATAGACATTTATTAGATTTCGCTTCAAACTTGTCTAATTGAATCCGCTTCATATAAGCTAGACAACCTCAAACTTTCATATGAGAAAGATAGGATTTTTTGTTAGTTCATATCTCGTATGGTGTAACATCAACCGCTTTTGAAAGGACTCTATTTATCACATAAAGAGCAATCTCGAGTGTATAACTCCAAAAGGATTTTGGTAGATTTGTTAAGCCTATCATTGACTTTACCATGTCCAACAAAGTCCAGTTTCTCCTTTCAACCACACCATTATGTTGCGGTGTGTAAGGTGGAGTCCATTGGATACAATCCCATTATCCCTAAGATAACTTAGAAACTCCTCGTTCAAGTATTCATTACCTCGATCTGATTGAAGTGTCATGATACTTTTACCAAGTTGTTTCTCTACGTCATGTCTAAATTGTTTGAACATTTCAAATGCTTCAGACTTGTATCTTATTAGATACACATACCCATATCGTGAATAATCATCGATAAATGTAATGAAGTACATAAAACCACCTCTGGCATGAATGGACATTGGACCATATACATCAAAATGTATTCGGTCTAATAACCCATTCGCTCATTCACCCTTCCTTCTAAAAGCTAATTAGTCATCTTGCCTAATAAGAAAGATTCATATATGTCATATGATTCATAATCAAATGACCCTAAGCTACCACTCCAGTGTAGCTTAGCCATATGTCTCTCACTTATATGGCCAAGTTGACAATGCCATAAGTAAGATGATTTTAAATTATCCCATTTTTGTCTTTTATTGTCATTGATATTTAAAATCGGACTACACATATCTAATATGTAAATACCATTGCACATTGTAGCAGTACTATACAACATTTCATTCAACATAATTGAACAACCATTGCTTGAAAAAGTTAAATGAAATCCCGTTTTATTAAGACATGAAACATATACAATGTTCTTTATCACAACGAGGTCATAATAGCAATTATCCAAAATTAACTCTAGCCCACTAGAAAGATACATAACATAGGTTCCTATGGCTAATGCAACAACTCTTGCTCCATTTCCCACCACCTAGGTCCACCTCTCCCTTCTTGAGCGGTCTACTATCCTTGACACTGACGGAGTTATTTGCGGCTCAGTGCCCAAGATTTTAAAATAATTAAACATTTTTATATATTTAATTTTTATATATCTTTGATAACTGAACAAGATGCTCTCTTAAAGTGTGTTTCTCCGCCACCGTCAATGTGATTTGTGAAAGATTGTATGAAGAGGGGTGTTCCAAAATTTTTCTTTCAAAATATAGTGAATGCAATACATTTGGTTAAAGTCTCAAAATGTCATTTACAACAAGTTAGAGATGATGGTTAGGAGTCTTTATTGAAACAAGTCGTTGACTTTTGTGTTGAAAATAATGTAAGTGTGATAGATATGCAAGATATGTTTATAGTTAGAGGGAGATCAAGGCGTAAAAGTGAAGACATGACGAATCTTCATCACTATCGTGTTGAGCTTTTCTATTCTGTGATTGGCATGCAACTTCAAGAGCTTAACAATCGATTTGATGAAGTCAATACAAGTTTGCTTTTATGTATGGCATGTCTTGATCCTAAAGACTCCTTTTCTGCATTTGACATGGACAAATTGATTGAACTTGCAAAATTCTATACATCAGAGTTTCCTCTTATTGCTTTAATTGAACTTGAATATCAACTTGGGAATTTTATCATTAATGTACATATGGATAAGAATTTCTCTGAATTGAATGAAATTGGAGACCTTGCTAAGAGAATGGTGGCTACAAGAAAGCATCATGTATTCCCTTTAGTTTATTTATTAGTCAAATTGTCATTACTTTTACCGGTTGCTACAGCCACAGTGGAAAGAGCTTTCTCCGCAATGAAAATTATCAAGAGTTATAAAATGGGAGATGACCTATTGAATGATTGTTTAGTGTGTTACATTGAAAGAGATGTATTTACAAATATTAACAATGATCTTGTTATGAAAAGATTTTAATCTATGAAAAGTAGGTGAGGATCATTGTAATTTTAACTATTTTATATTCTTAATAAAACTTTATTTTTTTATTTAGTTTTGATATGAAAATTTTTGTGAAATCTATATTTTATTTAGGCCCTTCTATCTTAAATTCCTGGCTCTGTCACTGATCCCTGAGGCCCTGCATATCAACACATATGTGTGAGCCATATCTGGTATCTAATACCCAAATATTATGATCAGAAATAGTATTAACCTCAATGACAAATAACATACCTAAAGTAAATGGTGGAGCATCTAATGCCTTCTTCTACTTCAGTGACTCCAGATAGGCCTTACAGTTCCTCTTCCAATTCCCTTCCTTGTTGCAATGAAAGCATATTCCCTTTGGTGTTTTCGTCTTTGCATTCTTCTTGGCTACACCTCTCTTTGGCTTCTTGGACTTCTTCTTCTTCTTTTGGTTCCTCTTGCGAGAAACAAAAGCAAAGTCCGCCAGCATCATAGCCTTACTGTCCTTCTTGACAGTTTGCTCAGCTATTTTGAGTAGATTAATCGGCTCAAGTATCGAAGTGGATATTTGGTTCATCCAATAGTTAAGCACAAATTCTGAATAACTATCATTCAAACCAATCAGAATTAAGTCTATACTTAATTCATGATCTATTATGAAACGCAAACTGGCTAATGTCTCAATGTATCCATTCATCTTCAGCACATACTGCACTGGAGACAATCCCTCAACCATCTTAGAGTGAGAGCAACCTCGAGGTCTCGAACCTTTCTGACCGAGCTTGCTCATTAAACAGTTCCCTTAGATGGTAGACTATGATATGAGCATCCATAGCCTCATGCTACTTTTGTAGTTCTGGTGACATAGAGGCCAGCATAATATAACTAGCCAGCTCACTATCATCCAGTAGCTTCTTGTAAGCTTTCTGATCGTCATAAGAGGCATCGACAGTAGGGGATTCAGGAAGTGGCTCATCTAGGACATATCCTAGTTTCTCATATTTGAGAACAATTTTCAAATTTCGTAGCCAATCTAAGAAGTTTGGTCCCGTGAGTTTGTTGGAGCCAGGTAGAGAGCGTAAGTTCACACTAGACGAAGACATCATGACGATTCAATAACCTAGAAGAATGAGAGAAAGTGTTAGAATGTATATAAATCCATATCGATAAGGACTTTAATCACATGCATTATGGGTCCCACTATTTTATCCAAATCCACAGCCCTCACTATAAATTCGAGAAAAAATATAATTTTTCTAATGGGTTGATATCCAATATCACTAAGAATGACCTTGGATTTACCCAACAAGCCACCTTAGGTCAATCGGTAGGTATCATTCATACCAATTACATTAAGTTATGCAACTATCAACTTGTTCCATCAACTGTTGATTTAGCACACTCATTGGGTTATCAACTCTTGATGCATAAACATCCCATATATACTAGCTAACTTCACCTCTATCCACATTGACCTTGGGTTTGCCCAACAAATCAATGCTTCCAGTTAGGACCAACCCATTAATCTGAAAATCTAATTTCCATGGTTTGAACATATTTGTGTAGAGTGGGCTTAAGTTTGCCCAACAACCCAACACTAAAAGAATTGTGGTTCTTGCCATATCAATGGAAGGTGTAAGTCTTAATATTTTGGTTGAGGGATTTATTCTTAGGCCTCGTCAATACTTGGATGGTATTATATATATATCACATATATATTCAAATTATGGAAAACTCAATTAAATTGGGCCTATGTCCATAACCACCCTTAAAATGCATCTAATGTATGTAACACACAAAGGAGGTTTAATTTAGGTTGTGACTTGACTATACATCTAAAGTTCGTGATTCGATTCAACTCTTGAACCAAATCGGGTACTAGTGTTAGCCTCGGCTAATTTGAATTATGAATATGATTCAATAAGGAACCCTAAAATTCAATTAGTTTGATGTCCAAGTTAAACATTTTAATTCTAATACACATGCCTTTTTCTAGTCATACTAGAAATGCTATGTTCTCCTGGGATTAATTCTAAATTAATCCCTAGGGCTTCCAAAATTTCCAAATATCAATTAGTCATCTAAAAATCCCTAGGTTATCTCAAGTTTATCAAGACAAGTTCAGTACAAGCCAAAAATATCTTGACGGCCAAGATTATCAAGATAAATTAGTTAACCTAGTAGACACTAAAGAGACCGATTCGATGTCCGAAAATTTTCCGAAACCCTAATTTCAAACATATGCACTTAGCGTGCTACTATCATCAAATAATACATTTCTTAGCTCATAAAAATAATTTCAAGGTCTTTTAACCGAAACAAATAAACATAAGTCATCAAACAAGTCAGCCTCATCAGCTTTCAAAAAGTTGACCAGTGTTTACTTTAACTTGATCTATTAATTGAATCAAATTCAATTAATTCTGGAAAATTTTCAAAGACATATAAACATTATAATTGTGCCTAATTAAAAATTCTAGAATCTAATTTCTAGGAATTTTTTATAAACTAAGTGGAATTAGCCAGCACATCATATGTCCACTAACATTTGTTATACACCACCAGCATGCATGTAAAATCGAGAATAAATAATCAGTCACTTCAAAAACATGTTTCATGCATCTCATCCACGTGACAACATCATATGTGCATGGTCATGAAGAAAATTCATTAAAATAATTTTTTATAAAATTATTATGGAATTTACAAGCATGTATGTTCATCAGATTTCTAGAATTTCCTAGAACTTCAGACATGCATAAGGCTGAAATTAAAATCGTAATAAAATAAAAATTAACATTCAATTACATTTTTATTTGATATAAACATAATGTAACACCTTATAAGCATTTTTGTGAAAGAAAATTGAAAAAAATTTCTATAATTATTAAGAAATTTTCAAAATCAACGTATACATTCTGTTTTCCAGAACTTCCCAAAAACCAACATATGAACAAACTTGAGATTAATTCTCAATAAAATAGAAGATGACATTAAATTGAAATTTAATTTGACAAAAACATAATATAACATCTTATAAACATTTCTATGAAAGAAAATCATAAAAAGTATTTTTCTACAATTTATACAAATTTTTTGAAATCAACTTACATGTTAGTCACAACCCAAGAAACAGTTTGCACATGTTCAATAGATCATCTTATACATGCATAACTTGCTCTGATACCACTGTTGGAGGGCCATAGGTCCATGCATCACATACCTGACAAGGCAACGACAGTGTCAGAATCAAAATTCCAACCCTGCGATATCCCCAAAAAATCCAAAATCCACGTGTATGTATAAAAAAAATTATAAGAACATGAAATTACAACATATGTACCTTGTAAATACTCCTCCTTTCTTGAATCTTCTCCTTGTTTGGGATTTAGCAAACACCAATCACCTTCCTTGGCCTCAATAGAGCATACAAAGATGAAGAAAAATCAGTGTGTAAGGGTGGTTAGAGCACCAAACAAGATGAGTTCAAGTAGATGTTCTAGTGAGAGTTAGACCCAGACCAAGTTACATGTAATTAATCTCATGCAACAATTGCTTAAAATTGTAAGAATAAATCTCAAGATCACTCCTCTCAACTTCCAGAACTCTTCTAGATCCTTAACCCCTCTATTGAGTGTGTTTTTTGGGTAAAAATTTTTGTGTGCACATAAGTGAAGAACTCACTTATGTACCACCTATCATTAAGTCAGTCATGATCGTGGCTTGCTTAATTGACAGTCATGCATACTTTATTTTTCATCCAATCTTTTATGCATATGGCCCTTAGGTTCCCAGTTATTTTTATCACTTAAATTAACTCTTAATTCGAGCAAATCATTAAGAATTTCATGATGCCAATTTACCAGAATGTAAGTGGATTAGCACTCGAACTTTTCATTAATTAATTATCTGACTTACGAACCTTTCCATAATCAATTACCGTGCAATTTATCCCTTCACCATCCTATACCCCGCTTGGTTTGGAGTATGAGCTATGTGTCAACTCCCACTAGACTAACTATGTCAGATATAGTCCAAGTGATTTTAGTTCTTATCCTAGGGATCTCATTACTCTATGTGCGTTGAAGACTCTCTTTATGACAAATAATTTCTCTGGCCAGAGAACCCCGAATAATGACCCTAATAAGAGACCGTAGGTATCATCTCCTTCTATAAGGAGTGGTGAGTCCTTTATTGGCTACCTAATTACCTTCGAATACCAATAGTTGTACCCAATCACCACCCTATGAGCGACCTCATTTTGAGGCAACAAAGAATGGTGTCAAAGCACAGGATCAGTATCCAAGATATCTTTGAGTACCTCAATTCTAGGGATATTTACATCATTGCTATGATGAGATTAATCACAGAGATTTGATAGATCATCCATATGATAATCTCATAATGGGACATTAATGGTTAACAAACGAACTCTTCGATAATTAATTATCTGACTTACGAACCTTTCTATAATCAATTACCGTGTAATTCATCCCTTCGCCATCCTATACCCCACTTGGTTTGGAGTATGAGCTACGTGTCAACTCCCACTAGACTGACTATGTCAGATATAGTCTAAGTGATTTTAGTTCTTGTCTTAGGGATCTCACTACTCTATGAGTCGTTGAAGACTCTCTTTATGACACATAATTGCTCTGGCCAGAGACTCCTGAATAATGACCCGATAAGAGACCATGGGTATCATCTTCTTCTATCAGGAGTGGTGAATTCTTTATTGGCTACCTAATTACCTTCGAATACCAATAGTTGTACCCAATCACCACCCAATGAGCGATCTCATTTTGAGGCAACAAAGAATGGTGTCAAAGCACAGGATCAGTATCCAAGATATCCTTGAGTATCTCAAGTCTAAGGATATTTGCACCATTGCTATGAAGAGATTAATCACAGACATTTGATAGATCATCCATATGATAATCTCATAACGGGTCATCCAATGTACTTATTACTCTTAGTAAGCATCCATATGTTAACTCTAAACATCTCATGCTTACAATTTATGAGATCCACTGCTTGATCAGATTAAGGAGTATAACATGTTCTAGTCTATCTGGATTAACAATATCCTATCTCATTAATCTTATGACTAGGGATAATTTAGATACTAACATAATTGCATATGATAGGAATCCTATTATCATGATCTCATCATGATTTCCTTTATACTATATTTTTATGTCATGGACTTCATTAATTTGATTTAAGAACGACATCAATTCATAAATAAATGAACAAAAAATTAACGAAAATTGCCTTTTACTTTATTAATCAAAATAAAGTTTGTACAAAAGTGCTAAAGGTGATTATCTTTAGAGCACTACTCTAACAGTACGCTCATTGAATACTGGGTTGGATGCAATAAGAAGAGCAACTTTATTATCACAGTACAGACGCATCGAGTGCATGTGCAAAACACCAAGTGAACACAACAAACTCTTAAGCCAAATCAACTCCTAGGTAACGGTGGCCATGGAACGATATTCAACTTCCATAGAAGAATGTAACACAGTGTGTTGTCTTTTATTCTTCCACAAGATAGGAGACTAACCAAGAAGAACAAAGTAGCATGTTAATGAGTGACAACTGAGGGGACAACTAGCCCATTCAAAATCACAAAGCCATACAACTGTATATAAGAATCAACGCACGGAAGAATTCCTTGTATAGGATTGCCTTTCAAGTAGCAAAGAACACGAAGAGGGGCCTCCTAATGTTCAATACAAGGTTGTTGCATGAATTGAGCCAGGATATGAATAGAGTAACTAATTTCAGGCCAAGTGAGAGTTAAATAAATCAGTCGCTCAATAAGACGACGATATTTCTTTAAGTCCTCGACAAAGGGTCCTGTTGTAAGTGTAAGTGTATGATTTTGCTCTGTAGGATATTGAGTGGGTTTAGCGGCTACAAGACCCATTTTTGAAAGAATATCCATTACATATTTCCACTGGCAAAGAAAAATATCTTCTTAATTACCTGCCATTTCGATGCCAAAGAAATATTTCAATTGGCCAAGATCTTTCATCGAAAAACCCACTAAGATAAGCCCTAAGTTGCTGAATCATGTTGGGAGTATGCAAGGTAAATAGAGAATAATCGACAGATGAATATTGGAACTCGTAATTCTTTAGAGTAGTCATCAACTTAGCAAACCAACATCACGGGTCTTATCATAAGCCATAGAGAAAGCGACGAAGATAGCACACCTTGCCAGGATGAGAAGTAGAAAAACTAGGAGGCGAGTGCATATAAACTTCTTCATCCAAGTCACCATGAAGAAAAGCAATATCCACGTCCATATGATGCAATGCCTAATGTTGAGCAGCTACAACTGCCATCATGTGTGAACAATCAACATTTTTGCCACTAAAGCAAATCTTTCATTATAATCAATGCCCTCAACTTGAATGTTACCACATATAACCAAACAAGCTTTAAACCATTCAATGGTACCATCACAGTGATATTTGATTTTTATATACCCATTTGCAACCAATGGCGGTTTTATTAGGTGGCAAAGTCTTAATAGTCTAGGTTCCAATCTTTTCGAGAGCATCAATTTCTTTCTTCATAGCCTCGCACCAACGAGGATTATGAACTGCCTCCCGATATGAACTGGGTTCCACTCTAGCATAAAGAGTTGCAAGAAAGGCTCAATGTTATGCAGAAAAATTATCATAGTTGACATAACAAGCAATAGGATATAGTATACCTAAGTTCACCAAAGGAGAAGTGGCAATCGGGGGGCGGGGTCTACTTGGACTATATTGGTGTGAACAAAATCACCAGGTAAACTGATGACATTTTTAAATGATGGCAATAACCATAAAGCTCATCATCCTTAACTATCTCTGTCGTATCATATGTATCCGAAGGCCCATCAGGCAGCGGAGCGTCAGTAACCTAAGAAGTGGAGTTTGCAGACTCCAAAATTCCATCCCTAGCTACTGGTAAGGGGCAGGTGAAGCGGGCTGGTCAATTGGAAGAGGGTTGTGCACATTCATAGTCTATTCATCACCCAAATATTTACGAAGTACTTCAAAAGAGACATCATTCGGGGACTGATTCGAGAGGCGGTCTGATGATGCATTGGCAAAGGGAAAGCATGTTGGACCCCAAACCGGTTTATTTATTTTATGAGGCATGTTTTTAAATTTTGAAGTCTTATTAGATCAGTTAATT
>JAOSBM010000006.1:10397312-10416589 GCA_027568955.1 Erythroxylum tenue
TGAAAGTTCTTCAGTTCGCATAGTTATTTCCTCAGCAGCAACTAACTGCAGATCAATTCCTACAGTTACTTCCGCAGTAGCAACTAACTGCAGATCTGGGCAATTCTTTAATCTTGTCTCTTTGCTTGTTTGGGCTGATTTGGATGGTCGGTTACATTGATTTTCTTCTGCCACTTGTCCATTCAACAAAGATACATCATCTATCACAATATTTATGGACTCTTATACTTTCTTTGTTCTTTGATTATATACTCGATAAGCTTTACTGCGCGTTGAATAACCAATAAAAATTCCTTCATCACTTTTTCTCTCAAATTTTTCAAGCTGTTTTCCCATTTGATATGCACTGCAAATTGATTTTCTTTCTTTGTTCATTTTGGCTAGACCCTTCACAGCCTCCAATTTTGTCAATTTGCTGATGAGATCAAAATTTACTTACCCAAGCCTTTGGTGCCATAAATTAATGTCATTCTTATGAGTAGCTGATTTACACGTAGTCATGGTTTCAAATTAGCCAGTTTTGACCGAAAAAAGTCATGTTCTCGCAAGCGCAAGTAGGGTTTAGCCCTGGTTCTGCTACTCCGCCGTTAGGGAAACAACATCGCCCACTGGACCCCCCGGACAGGGGAGTCATTCCGTCGCCAACTACAGGGACCCATATGGTTGATTTTTTGAACGGAATCTGGGGAAGAGATAAGTCGACCCCAATAGTGGAAGACATGGACATCGAGCACCTTCCGGATCTCTGCGACGTACAGACGATGAGTCTCCAGTACCGAGATCAAAACACGCAGTTGCCCTATTTCTCCTTTGCACCAGGCTTTCGAGAGGAATTGGAAAAACCATTGAAGGATTCATTAATCGTTAAGGTTCTGGGTAAAACTGTCTGGTACTATTTTTTAGTATAAAAAATCAATCAGTTATGGAAGCCCACGAGAAAGATTGAGATTGCTAACCTCCAGAATGATTTCTTTCTGATAAAATTTTCTAATGAGGATGACAGATGGGTTGCCCTTACTAAAGGTCCCTGGGTCATCCAAGATCATTACTTAACAGTGAGGGAATGGTCACCAGGATTTCACCCTGCTATGGCTAGCATGGACAAGACCCTTGTATGGATTCGAATACCTGAATTGCCAATGGAATTCTATGATGCCAATGTTCTTGCAACTCTTGCTCGGTCTATCGGCAAACCTATGAAACTTGATGGTAATACTTTCCATGCTAATAGGGGAAAGTTTGCCCGGATTTGTGTGGAAATTGATTTAACTAAACCTTTTGGGCCTGTGATAGAAGTGGAGGGGGTGAGATATAATGTGGTCTACGAGGCTCTGCATACAATTTGCTTCCGGTGTGGCGTATATGGACATACCAGTGTTTCTTGTAAGGTACCGTAAGAGGGGATTCCGAAGAGTGTTGGAGCTTCCAAGGAAAATTCTACATCGGATGTTATTGATGTTCCATGACAGGAAGCGAGCTCGATTCATGGCGAGTGGATGGTTGCCGCCAGGAAAAGAAACCTAAAAGTTGTGAACTGTCAACCAAGTACTGGTTTCAGAAGCAATAGATTTCATAGTCTTCCAACAGAAGACGCAGATACCTCCCTTGATGGTAGAAAAGCATGCAAGTAATGGAGGCCGACTTCATCGTGCTTCAAGGCACCTGAAAGCGAAATCGGCCCAGGGCCACGACAGAGTTGCTCCTTTGGGGTCATCCTCTCCTTTGAGATTTCGGGCTTCACCATCGACGGTTCCTCCCCCGACTGTCCAGGTCCCTCCCTCCCAGACGACTCAGCCTTCCCCGGGAGAGAACTTCAGTGGATCTCAATTTGTCTTCCATGCCAACCGACCTCCTAATTTTAAGCAGGGAGAGGGTGACACGGACGGCCGTGGGATTGGCGTTAAAGGTGTCTCTCCAATGGTCCTACATAGTGACTTAGTGGAGGAAGAAATTCCTATGGAAGTTAATGTTAGGGGCCAATCCCATATGGATTTGACAGCATGATGTTCTTGTTTTATCTATTACGTTAATGATGAATTTAAATATTTTAATGTGGAACATTAGAGGCGCGGGAAATAAAATGGCCCGACGTCATCTTCGGGAATTTGTCCAGTCTAATAACGTTGATTTTGTGGTGTTGGTTGAGACTGAACTAACCTTTGAACAACATAAGTTCTGTTGGCAACGTATGGGATTTGATGGCTTTTCAGTCAGAGACCCGGTTGGTCGTGCAGGAGGCATCTGGATTTTGTGGAAAACGAGTGCTTGTGCATTCTCGGAATTGTGTTCCACTTCTCAGATGATTTCCGGATCAGTTGTTATGGCTAGTGGCCAGTCCTGGACTCTTACAGCTGTATAAGCTAGCACCAATGCAAGTCTCCGAGAGCAATTATGGAATGACCTTCATGATGCTTTTGCAAACCGGTGTCAACCATGGCTTGTCATTGGAGATATGAATGATATACTTTCCCGTGTGGAAAAACAAGGTGGCCGTTTTTCTCAAAGTAGAGCAGATAAATTTAATAATCATCTCCAACGGTGTAATCTTATAGATTTGGGATACATTGGCCAAAAATACACTTGGGTTCGCAATTCTTTCCCGAGAATTGCATAACGTATTGATCGCGCCATTGCTTCTGTGGAGTGGAGGGTATTGTTTCCCGAAGCGGTAGTTTGGCATCTCCCCCGAGTGTATTCTGACCATTCTCCTCTGCTGGTCAAGTTGGGTGGTGTGTCGAGTTACGGGGTTGTTCGACCTTTCAGGTTTGAGGCTGCGTGGATTACGAATTATAGGTTCTCTGACGTGGTCAAAAATAATTGGGATATTGCGAAACATCCTTCTGAATCTTTACGGCTAATGGAGGAGGCATGTAGGGCATTCAATCGGTATGTATTTGGGAATATTTTTTGTCGAAAGGGAAGGCTTAAAGATCGGATTGATGGGATTCAACGCAGTTTGCAGTGTTGTGACTCGCACGATCTTAGAGTTTTAGAAAAGGAGCTCATTTCAGAATATAATCATACTCTTGCTCAGCAGGAAATCCTTTGGTTTCAAAAAAGTAGGGAACAGAAACTGATTTTTGGAGACCGTAATACCAGATTTTTTCATGCCTCCACGGTGGTGCGTCGGAAGCGGAATAAAATTGAGAGATTAAAATTACGTGCAACTGAGGAGTGGTGTGACTACCCTGTTCAGGTTAAACACGAGGTCTTGACTTATTTTCAAGACTTGTTTGCGAGTTCTGCAGGTAGTGGCGACAGTGGCGTTAGCCAGAATCATTCGAAACTCCAACAGGCTTCTGTGGATAACTTAAGTGGGCCGGTAACTAGCGATGAAGTTTGGCGTGCTCTAGCTTCTATGGGTAATCATAAAGCTCCAGGATCTGACGGTTTTCAGCCAATTTTCTTCAAAACATTTTGGCATGTGGTAGGTGGTTCGATGACTAATATGGCCCGACAAGCTTTCGAGACTGGCAACATTGATGATCGGCTAGCGGAGACATTAATTGCTTTAATTCCGAAGGAACCTTCTCCTGTCTCTATTACACAATTTCGACCAATCAGCCTATGCAATGTTAGTTATAAACTAATTACGAAAATCATTGTGAATAGATTGCGTCCTTTTCTTCAGGATATTGTGCATCCTTTTCAAAGCAGCTTCATCCTGGGTCGAAGTACAGTTGATAATATTCTGATGGCCAGGGAATTGATTTATACGATGAAGCGGTCTAAGAGCCGAAAGGGTGTAATGTTGGTCAAGATAGATCTTGAAAAAGCGTATGACCGCATTAACTGGGATTTCCTAGAAGGTGTGCTATCTGATTTCGGTTTTCCCACGGTTATTATCTCTCTTATCATGAATTGTGTTCGGAAATCTTCTCTCGTTGTTTTATGGAATGGTGAACGTCTTCCTTCTTTTCTCCCACAGAGAGGTATCCGTCAAGGTGATCCTCTTTCGCCTTATCTGTTTGTTTTGTGTATGGAGAAACTTGGTGCTATGATTAATTCTTCGGTGGAAAGGCGGGAATGGGCCCCAGTATCTTGCTCTCGTGGGGGTCCACATCTATCTCATTTGTTCTTTGCGGATGACGTCATTTTGTGTGCTCAAGCTAACATTAATCAAGCTCAGGTTATAATCTCGATCCTTGAGAAATTCAGTACGGCCTCGGGTCCAAAAGTTAATGTGAATAAGTCAAAGTTTACTGTTTCGAGTGGGGTTTCCAACTCTCAACGTGAAGCACTTGGGGAGATTCTTGGAATTAAGTCGACTGATAACATTGGTAGATATCTGGGTTTTGACTTGAGGGAAGGCAGGAGCTCTGTTGACAATTTTAGTCAGTTGGTTAGTCGTTTGAGTCAAAAGTTGTCTAGCTGAAAAGCGAGCCTTCTTAATTTGGCTGGGAGAGTTACTCTTGCTAAAGCCACGTTAAATGCAATGCCTAGTTATTTGATGCAAGTCACTTGGTTCCCTAACAGAGAGTGTAATGCCGTTGACCGAATTGTGCGAGATTTTATTTGGCGTTCCTCTGATGATAAGAGAGGTGTGCATTTACTCTCTTGGGACACAGTTACCAAGCCGAAGGCTGCTGGTGGCCTAGGAATTCGCAAATGTCGACCTATGAATATTGCTTTTCTGGATAAGCTCGTGTGGAGTGTTCATGAAAACCAAAGGAAGCTATGGGTCCGTATGATTTGTGGGAAGTATGCCCCCAATTTGACGGTTTTGGACTGGACTCAAAGGCCTAACTGTTCTCCACTTTGGCTTGATTTACTGAAAGCGAGGGCTGAGATTATTGAGGGCTTTCGGTACAAAATAGGTGAAGGCCGCTCGGTTTCTCTGTGGCACGATCCTTGGTTACGTAACGGACGACTGATCGATCGTGTTCCATTGGTGGACGATAGTGACTGGGACTTGATGGTTAGTGATATACTAGACGTCACGGGCATCTGGACATTCCAGGACCTTCGTACAACTATTCCGAGTGAAATCAGAAACGAGTTTTCGTCCATCCGTCCTTCGGTGGGATTTTGGGCTTCGGATAAGATCATATGGGGAAATTCTACCATTGGTCGCTATTCCGTCAAGAGTGGGTTTCAATGTTTAACTGGGGTGGACTCTGAGGGAGATGATAATTGGCGGTGGATTTGGAAGATTCGAGGGCCGAAAAAAGTGAGGATTCTTAGCTGGCTCATTTGGCATGGCAGAGTTCATACTCAAGAACTTCGAGCAAGGAAAGGAATTGAAGTTTCGGATGTATGCAAGCGGTGTGGGTCTGGGGCCGAGACAATTTCTCACCTCTTTCGGGAGTGTGCGAAGGTAACTGGCATTTGGCAACGGTATGCTGGTCTTATCTCCGATAGCTTGCTAAGCAATACTCCTTTTTCTTCTTGGTTTAAAATTCACTGTCAAGATGGTTCGGTGTTCATGAATGATTGGCGGCTTGATATTAGTTTTCTTGCGATCATCTGGCCTATCTGGTGCCTTCGTAATAGAGACGTTATTGCCAATGTTCAGTTCAGTCAATTGGAACAGGAGCATTATGTTTATAATATGATTCATGAATGGAATTCATGTCTGGGGTTAGTCAAGAGTAGTACTTCGAAAAGCGCTTGGTTGGTTGCCTGGAAGCCTCCGCGAAATACTGTTGTTGCTTTGAATGTGGATGGGAGTGTTCTGGGAAACCTAAGAGATGCGGGTATTGGTGGCATTCTTAGAGATTGCTATGGTAATTGGTTGGACGATTTTTCTGAATTTGTTGGTAGAGATTCCAATATGGGTGCAGAGTTATTAGCTATTCGAACTGGTCTACTTATTGCCTGGAATCAGTCCTATAGAGATGTTTGGTTATTTTCGGATTCGTTAGAAGCTCTCCGCTGCTTGGAAATTACAGACTGGACGTTTCACTCCCATGGTAATTTAATTGGGGATATCAAAACTATTCTTAGTTAGGACTGGTCTGTCCGGTGTGAGCATATTCTTCGGGAAGTCAATAGCATCGCTGATATTCTAGCTAAACAAGAAAACCGTGGACAAGAACCGTTTCAATTTTGGCTCAATCCTCCAACATTTGTGAATGCTACGGTTCTTGGTGCTGTTGTTGGTGTCAAGTTTGTCAGGGACTAGTTTCTCTTTTTCTATTGTATTTTTTTCTTTCCTTTGCACAAAAAAAAAAACTCTCTACGCCGAACACATAGGGACATACATTGTATAACCATAGGTAGGGGGCTATAACTATTCACATTCAGATTCAGACAAGCAATGGTTCATCTCCTTAACTCTTCTTAATATTATTTTTTTGGGGTAATGTAAACACAAATGAATGCTCTTGCAGATTATTAGATCCCATAAAGCCTATTAATATTGTTCAAATATCATTAAGAATAAAATGTGACGGAAGAAAGTACAGAGAGCATTCTAAAACTGGACTCTGAAAGTATTAGCACCCATTCTAAAATTTGGCTCTGAAACCATAATAAACCACCTCAACTACCTTCCCTAACAACTCGTAAATCAATACTCCCGCTTTTCCATCAGACCAAACTGCCTTTATTCTTGCAAAATTAGTCATAGTTCCGTTGGAAAGAATTACTACATTGTGCTCTGCGCAGCTGCTGACCAGGTCATTCCATCTCCAGTAGTCTTCTGATTGAAGATCGGCGCAAAATTCCCAACCACAATCTGCTTCATCTCTCATTATTCACTTCTTTAGGATCCAGATTAAATAAATATCCAATAGCTGTACTGTTGTGGAGAAATTGAGAACAATGGAAATGTCAGAACCGACCAGCCAATGCTGTATACTGTTCACAAAATGAATTTGAAACCGACTATTTCCTGGAGCATTACAATAAACAGCTTACAGCTGTTGGAATGATTCATCTATCCCACAAAGGCTCCTTGACTAGAACATTTATCTTCTCCTGGAGAAATTTTAACACATCTTCTCTGTCTTCTTTCAAAAGCAGCTGTCTTAGTCTCCCAAATGTCTCACCTGAAGGCCGAATTCCCTTTTCTATCATCTCTTCAAACAAAACACATGCCTTATTGGCATCACCCTTCTCACAAAGACCATTTATAAGGACTTGAAATGTGTGCATGCTTGGAACAAACCGCTTTTTGTTCATGTATTTCCAGACTTTAAGGGCCATCTCAAGTTTATCCTTTTGACAAAACATCCTTATCATCATAGTGTATGTGTCTGCATCTGGCTGACATATTTTGACCATCTTACGGAATACCTTCAAAGCAGCATCGGTCTTTCCACAACCAATCAAACTGCTCAGAATGATATTAACGGTTTTTGAGTTGGGTTTCACCTCTTTGCTCTGCATCTCATTCAAGACCCTTTCCATGTTTTTGAATTTATTTACTTTACAAAATGCCCCAATTAAAGCATTATACATAGCCACATCAGCCTTGATCCCTTTCTTTTCCATCTCTAGGAATGTGTCAACAGCATCTTCAATCCGATTTTCAATTCCATAGGTATGAACTAAAACGCTATAAATGAATGAAGTTGGTTTACAAACTGTAGAATCCATTTCTTTTACGATTCCGAGGGCTTCATCAACCCTCCCAACTTTGCAAAGAATGTCTACCATGATACCATATGTCACAATATCAGGTTCACAACCCGTGTTAACAACCATATCTCTGAATATCTCCCTTGCCTTGGGAAGATTTGGGGCCTTTCCCCAACCCTCAAGCAATATACTATAAGTTTTTACGTCCGGTACAAACTGATCCTTAATACTGTCAAAAATCTCTTGAGCCTTCCTGACATTCTTTGACTTGCACAAGGCACTAAGCAAGCCGTTAAATGCTGCCAAGTTTGGGGGCACGCCATACTTATCCATAACATTGAATGTGTAGACAGCTTCTTCCACCTTCTTAGCTCTTGCATACTTTCTCATGATAATGCAAAATGTTTCAACATTTAGCATGCCCTTGCTCCTCATAGCATTGACAAGATCCCACATGATCTGAAACTGCCTTATCTTGGCCAGAGAATCTATCATTATATGATACGCCCTAACACTGTGGGAGTAATACCGTTGTTTCTCTGCCCATTCGAAGAACCGATACGCTACCATACCGGCGTTCTCAAATCTCTTGAGGACCTGTTCAACCATTTCTGCTGATATTCTCACCCCACTTTGGTCAAGAACGGTGTGAAGCGTTGGTACTGGAGAGGCCATCATGATTTTGAATACCCTTCTTACAGTATCTGAAGTTTCTCTTGTTATTTCACTCGAATAACGTCTACTCAAAAACACATTCCACCCTAACAATAACCTATTATAAGGTCTACTCATGTTAATGAATCAACCCCACAATCACAACAACCTGCGCACAGGAAACAGTAATCAAATTCACTGACAATTTAGTTCAAAATAAAATAGCTGCTCCTAATTTAAGCTCAAACATGAGAAGATAACTCAATCAAATGGGAAGGGAATAAAAGAGGCAGAACCTGACAGTGTATGAACCAATCAAGCTTCGCAAACAGTTTTCTATCAAACACCAACAAAATATCACATATATAGATACGAATAGAGGGAGGAGAGTACCGGAACAGGAGTTGGGCTAGGTGCTCTTGCTTCCCGTCTGCCGTTAGGCTTCGGAAAGGTAATAACATTGGGGAAAACAAACGACTTGTCGTGATAGTATTTCACCTTTTCCTTTTCATTCAGCAGTAACTATAGGAATGGATCAGTAAACTATAACAACAGTTAATGCGGCTCTCGTAACCAATTTTCCGAATGCCAACTCGGCTTCGATACCGAATTCAGTTTTAATATAGGATTATATTGGTACTAAGTAATATTGGGTATCATTTTTGGTATTTTTTAAATTTATAAATAGTTCTTAATTTTTTAAAAATTGTAAAATAGTATATTGTTATATTATATTGTATATTTTATAAGTTTACATCAATCATGTCTTCAAAAAATATAATAAATAATAATAATAATCACAATTAATATGAAATAATAATAATATTCAGATATTTCACACATAAATAATAACCACAATTTAAATAAAAAAACAATTATCATCATACAAATATAAAATTAAGAACAATGCAAAATATTTAAATATTACAATTTCATCATATAATAAATAATAATTATATCAAAACATCAAATAAAAAGAACAATAAATATTCTTAACTCTCAAACTATTACAATTTACGACAAAAGTTCGTGATAAAGAAATAATCAAATAGAAGTGAAATCTGAAACAAAAACATTTACAATTATAGTGCATATATAGAATTTAACATATACATCAAATATAAGTAAATTAAAAGAAGAAGAAAAACAAAAACTCATAACTTCATTCAAACGCCTACGGAAAGATACTCGCTATAACTACATTGACCCTAATTATCATTTGGTACAAAATCTTCATCATTGAAAGGAGCCCTATCATTATCATCATTCAAATTCAATTCACCAAATGACATGTCAATGCATTCTCATTAAAGATTATCTTTTAAGTCATTTACATCTACTAAACACGATTCTTGAGAAACTCAATATGCCAAAAGTAAATATTATCAATGCAAATTAGATCTATTGAACTACTTGTACTATTAAGAATCATAGTAAACAATAAAATTTAATTATAAGAAATTATATATAAATTAATAATAATAATAACATACCTTTCCTGAAGCTTTAAATTGTAATGAATGAAGGCCAAGTCATTGAATCTTTTGTGCTCCAATCTATTTCTTTTTTTGGAATGGATGAATTCAAATGTGCTCCAATTCTTTTCACAGTATATTACACTCACACATTGACTTAAAATTCAAATTGCAAATCTTTACAATTCTGAAACACCAGTTTCGAATTGATCCCAATAAGAAACTATAAGTCGTAAGAGAATTAAAGTAGTGTTATAAACAAAATAAAGTGATAATTAAGTTTCAATAAGAAAAGGGAAAAGGTTAATACTTGGAGAAAGTTTTGCTCTTTGTCGAATAGTAATTGGCATTCCAAAATCCTTAGAAGACTTCTTATAAAGCTCCATTTGTGAGCTTAAGAGATCTTACATCATGTCATAGGCAACAATTATTGTAATAGTTAATAGCATTCCCCTATTAACTTTAGCTTTCTTTATAAAATCTTGTCTGAAATAAACACTAGGATTCAAAAACACCCTAGCTTCAAACATTTAAGAAGAAAGTTTTCTTTCTCATCTGTCATTAATGATTGCAAGATGGGTGTGCATAAAGAATGCTTATTTTTTATAATGACCTTGATTGTTTCCTTTGCCCTTTCTATGGCATCAAAAAGAAAACCATTGTTGCCTTTTCATCACTATCAGCTAAGCAAAGCACCCTCACAAAAGGCTCACAAAATCGGATAACAAATTGAAATTGAGACCAAAATTCACTATCTTCCAGTATAATTATGAAAACCTCCAATCTAGCATTAGACCTAGCATACTGAGATGCAACTCACTTATCATTTGTAAACATGTGTCTTAACTCTTTTTTCATCGTAACAAAACATTGAAGTGATAAAAAATTCGTTGCAAATATTGTCACAATAGGAAAACACAAATTCTTACCATTGGTAAATTCCTTTCTCATTAAATTCAGCACTCATGCATAATTATAGATGAACTTGGTCACCTTTTTAGCTTTCTATACAGTCTCATCAATAATTGGAAAATACTTAACATCTCCTATATTTTCTAGCATCAGATCAATGCAATTGCAGTACAAAGAGTCCAAACAAAAGAATGATACTTATTTTGTAACCTTCTTCTCGTCATTTTATAAGAGAAATCATTGTCAATAATGAATTGAACAATATTTTCTGATCCTACTTCATTTGCAACTTTATCGAATATCTCAACTAAAGTATCAATATTCCTAACAAGGTCAGATACATCAATAGACTTCAAAAATAATGAGTCATTTACATAATAAACCAAAAACTTAATAATAGACTCATGTCTCATACTTGTCCAACCGTCACACATGATTGAACACTTATAAGTAGCCTAATCCACTCTTCTTTCTCCCAAATAACTTTTAATTTCAGAAAATAAGCAACTTAAAAGTTTACTTATGTAGTCATCAATAGAAGGAGCTTTGTATATCGAACTGTAAGAGGTTATAACATCCACCATAAGCTAATAATAGTAAGACTGGAAAGCATTGAATGCTACATTTGTATCATATCACCATTTAACCATTTCCATATTTGCATTGTGAATTGCATCTCTTGATTGCAAGGTACTATGAATTAAAGGTTGGGATGGTGCCAAGAAAAATTAGTCATTTTCCTTCTTCTTTTTATAACATTAGATCCAAATGCAAAATTTACTTCCTACTAGGAAGGAACATTACCACTACAACTACGACTACCACTACTACCTTCAACATTTCCACAATCATCACAAAAACCAGCAAATGAACTTTCACTACCAATTTCATAATTCAATCTCTCCCTTCCATCTTTCTCGTGTTGATATTCATCAAGCAAATTTTTCATTTACCACTTCATATCATGACTTACTTTTTTACAAGGTCCATATCTCCTTTAACCCCAACTAAATGCTTCTTCAATCGAGTGATTCCTCCACCTTTCAAATGTTTGTTACAAAACAAGCAAATAGATGGTTCCTCATACCGGGAACTAATGCAACATGAGCGCAAGTTGGATCATTGTATCTTCCTGAAGCGGATTGATTAGGAGTACTTGAACTTTCTTCCATTTATCTGTAAGAATAAATGAAGACATATATCAAAATAAAGAACACATAATTTCATTACACAATCCGCATGTCCATCTTATGTAATATAACTCATTTTATATTATTACATTATACATAATTCAATTTCATCCAACACAATTCACCATAAGTCAAAAACTATCAATTCAAGTATTCAACATACATAATTACACAAAACTTTGTATTCAACACAATGCACCACAAGAAAAATGCTTCTCCTCTTCCCCCATTTCCTCTGACTTAACAATAATTGGTTACCTCACTTCCACATCACAACTCTATTCGCTTCCTTTATATTGCACTCAGCTCAACCAATAATTTCTCCATATAGATGTTTACAAGCTATTTTTACAATTTTCCAGTTCTTATGATGTTCAGTATATTATTTTATGCTTTTAGAAAATTATAGTTTTCTATAATTCATTGCCAATATCTAGATGCATAATTACAGCCAAAACATAATAAAGGTAACAAATTCATATCTAGATGATATAAATTCCAAACAAAGGTCACATGCATTCAAATATTGATACCTATGATAACAAAATCCCCCCCCCCCCCCATTGTTTGTCTTATAAGAAAACAAATAATCAATGAGGAATTATTGAATGAGAGTTGACTTAGTTCAGGAAATTTCGTGGTGAGAGATCTTAATTAATTAAGATGAATGATTGGATTTACTTTTATCAAATCTTGACTAATGTTTACAATCTCAAGGTTTATTAGGTAAATTAACTTTTTAAACTTCTTTTCAAATTGTTATAATATCTCAACTACATTATCCATATTATTTTTCTAATTGGGTCAAATTTATCGATGTTTTCTGTAATTTTTGTCTAATATGCTTAGGTTCTATGATCTACAATATTTTTAATCAACCCATTTGTTACCTTTGAAGCAATTAATTCAAAACAATGAAAAATTAAAATGAGAGAAATAAACATGTGACCAAATTCTCGATTACAAAGAAGCTCATCGAGATCTAGCATATGTAGTATCGAATATATGGATCATCCCACCCTCATTTATATTAAAACTTGAAAAAAAACAAAACATACATAAACAATTCTTAATGACCTCGTTAATTTTAGAGAAAAAACACACCCAACAAGTCCATTCACACAATATACATGAAGTCATAAACACACCCAACAATTTCATTCACAAAACACACGTAACAATTCCATTCACAAAACATACATAAAGTCATAAATACACCCAACAGTTCCATTCACAAAATATACATAAAGTCATAAAATACACCCAACAATTCCATTCACAAAAGTGGTGACTACCGATGGTGGTGGGCTGGTGGCGTCGGTGGTGGTGCAATGGTCATCATTGGAGAAGGAGTGGTGGCAATGGTGAATGACAGAAGTGTGACATATGTGAGAGAGAAATAAAAAAAGTGGGACTATGGGAGAAGGAGAGAGCAGAGGGTGGGTGTCAGTGGTGGTACGGTGGTCATCATCGTAGAGGGACTACCGAAGAGGGAGTGAATGAGAGAGAGAAGAGATGTGTGAGAGAGAAAAAAATAGTGGGAGAAGAGAGGAGAGTGTTGTGGCCATCTGGGGAATTTAATGAATTTTTTTTGTAGTTTAGTCCCCTAATTTTGTAAAAGTTATAGTACTAGCAGTATACCAGTTAGTACCATTGTGTTTCGCTTAGTACTGATCGGTATATGACTGGTATTTTGAATACCAGCCAGTACTAAGCGAAAAATGCTGATACCAACCGGTATTGACACCCGCTACCAACCCATAGTTGCTTCGTACTATTTTCTAGCCGATATGGTATGAAATCAATACATTGCTCGTAACTCGCATATATTCATCAAATAATCCCTTAAAATGACTGAATTATCACTGCAATAAAATGGTTGTGAAAATATGAGAATCGAATTTTGACCAATAATGTATTGTTACCGAAATCAGATTTAGTTTTGGTATAGTATTATACCAGTATCGATTAATATCATGTATCATTTTGGGTAATTTTTAAATTATAAAATAGTTCCTGCATTTTTTAAAAATTACAAAATAGTCCATTAGTATATTGTACTGTATACTTTATAATTTGACATCAACCCTATATCCAAAAAACATAATAATAAAAATTTAAAAATAATAACAATTTATTTATTTTATTAACATTATTTTTCACGTATTTCACATATAAATAGTAACTACAATTAATATGAAAATAAGATCATTTAATTATAATGCAAATATAAAATTAAGAATAATATAACGTATTTAAAATATTACAATTTCATCATACAGTAAATAATAATTACATCAAAATATCAAATAAAAAGAATAATAAATATTCTTAACTCTTTAACTATTACAATTTACAACAAAAGTTCGTGATGAGCAGGGTCGTTTATAACGTTTTATAGGCCCTGAGCAAAGTAAAAAAAAGGGGATCCTTATGAGGGTCAAGAGTGAGCTCTATTTGTCTCATTTTGTTCTTTACGAGGGTTGGCTTTATTTTGCCTCATTTTGCTCTTTATGAGAGTCAAGAGTGGGCCATATTTTGTTTTTTATGAGAGTGGTACCTGCGTAGGTGCCCTTCCTGCCCTTACCCAAGGCTGAGTCTGGTCATGAGGAAACCACCAACTAGAAGTGAAACCTGAAACAAAAAAATTTACGATTACATTACACATATAGAATTTAACATATACATCAAATATATGTAAAATTAAAAGAAGAGGAGAAACAAAAACCTAAATCTTCATTCATTCAGATATGAGATATTTGCTATAACTACATTGACCTCAATTCTCATTTGGTACAAAATCTTTATCATTGATAGAAGCATCATCATCACCATCATTCAAATTCATTGCATCAAATGACATGTTAATGTTTTCTCATCCAACATTATCTTCCAAGTCACTCTCATCTTTCAAACCCGATTCTTCGAAAACTCAATTTGCTAAAAGATCGATATTATCAATGCAAATTGGATATACTAAACTACTTGTTCTATTAAGAGTCCTAGTAAACAATAAAATTAAAATATTAAAAATTATAAGAAACTATATTTAACTTAATAATAATAATAATAACATACCTTTCTCGAAGCTTTAAATTATATCCAACAAAGACCAAGTCCTTCAATCTTTTGTGCTCCAATCTATTCCTTTTCTTGGAATGGATGAATTCAAATGGGTTTCAATTCCTTTCACAACCTGTTGCATTCACACATTGACTTAGAATTCGAATTGCAAACCTTCGCAATTTTGGAACACCATTCTGAATTAGTCCCACCAAGAAACATTATGTTGTAAGACAACAAAGGTAACGTTATAAACAAAAGTAACGTTATAAACAAAATAAAGTGATAATTAATTTTCAACAAGTAAAAAAGTGAAATATATATATACTTGGATTAAGTTTTGTTATTTGTCAAAGCAATTGGCACCCCAAATCTCTAGAAGACTAGTTATAAATCTCCATTTGTGAGTTTAAAAGATATTGTATCATCTTATGGACAACAACTGTTGAAAAAGTTAAAAGCATTTCCCTATTAATTTCAGCTTTCTTTGTAAAGCCTAGTCTGAAATAGACGCTAGGATTAAAAAATGTCCAAACTGCAAACAACAGAGAGTAAACTTGTCTTTCCCATCTCTCATTGATAACTGCAAGATTAGGTGCGTATAAAGAAAGCTAATTTTTCAAATTGGCCTTGATTACTTCCTTTGCCCTCTCCATGACATTATAAAAATAACTTATTGTTGTCTTTTCATCACTATCAGCTAAACGGAGCACTCTCACCAAAGACTCACAAATTCAGATGACAAATTGGCATTGGTATCAAAATTCAGTATCTTCAAGTATAATTCTAGAAACCTCTGATCTAGCATTAGACCTAGCATGCTGAAATGCAACCAACTTATCACTTGTAAACATCTGTCTCAACTTTTTCTTCATCATAATAAAACATTAAAGTGAAAAGAAATTTGTTGCAAATCTTATAACAGTAGGACAATACAAATTTCTACCATTGATAAAATCCTTTCTCTTAAGTTTTCATAATCATGTTTATAAATTCTAATTAACAGACATCCTAATTTAGTTAAAATATGTCCAAACTATTTTAGATGGTTATTGATTAATGAATTGAATTAGTATACAAAATGATTAAAGTTAGAATAAACATGTTTTTATAAGTCATATATTTAGTAATCATTGAGATAAATAATTTAAATAAAAATTGCATACTATTTACACACATAAGGCCCTTTTTATGAGCTTTTAAGCCTAATAACAAAATACATCGCTATTTTAAACTCTTTTATTCTTTAATGTGTGTTATTATAAACAGGTGGATGGTTCTAGAACTTGCTTTTATTATCCATATTGATACCATATTTGTTAAATTAGAAACATTGAAATAATAAAGGCATTTAGATTCAACCCTTTATTTTAGCCTATTTTCTTGATCATTATCCTATCATATTTTATGCCTTAGGAATAAATACTTTTAAGACTTAGCATTTTTATTGATTATAATTGCATTAATAGCCTTTACCTTATTTTTATTGAAAGCCTTTTCATTATTTTTGAACTCAAAAGGATTTACAATTACTTGATTGCTTGAAATTTGGATTATATTGAAGAATTTTAAAGAGGTCCAATATTTCTTTAATTTTTGGTATATGGTGAATGCTCCAAAAAATAATAAAAAAATAATATAGGTTATAAGCATAGTAAAAAAGAATAGTGTTAAAGTTATTGTACTAATGGAATTAAGGTGTAAAGGACCTATATTGTGAAAAGCTAAGCTTCATGTAATTTTGTTTATGTAAATATGCTTCAATGTTATTGCCCTTTTTATTAGCCATATCATACCTTTACCTAAGCCTCATTAAAACCTTATAACAAGACCTTTTGATTTTTGTTTCTAGTTTACTTTTAAGTGGTGGAGATATGATTTTATTGCAAGCTTATGGTTAAGAATCCACCTATTTAATGATTTGAGAGTTCCTATTCTTTCCACCTTACACTTTGAGTGCCTTGAGTGAATCCTTGGTAAGGGTGTGACAATTTATGCTTTTAATTTAGAAAAGATTATATAAGTGATTCTTATTATATTGACTTATGAAATTAGTTCTAGGATGACTTAAATCTAATTGTATGTTGATTTGATTGATATAATATGATGATTTAAGGTGTGGATGGACAAGTTGAGGTTAATAAGGGATTAATGTTGGTAATTTTAACGATTTAGATTATGATATTCTTGAGTACAAGAAAAAAATTAAGTGTGAGGATATTTGATAACAAT
Source organism: Erythroxylum tenue (assembly GCA_027568955.1). Taxonomy (NCBI): domain Eukaryota; kingdom Viridiplantae; phylum Streptophyta; class Magnoliopsida; order Malpighiales; family Erythroxylaceae; genus Erythroxylum; species Erythroxylum tenue. Next base: position 10,414,363 of record JAOSBM010000006.1, read on the forward strand.
TAATTGACTATATTTATACACCTATATGTAGTGTGTTTTGCTTATTTTTAATAGTTTAATAGTATCTTTGCTACTTATTTTGCTTCAAGTGTGCTTGTACGTGATAATTGTCTTCATGGACTAAAAGAAAAAGAATTCAGGTGAAATCTAGGCATAAAACAAAGATTTGAAGAAACTTTGGTGATACATGGCTATGTACAGTGACCATATAAGTCACTGTAAATGTGTTGAGCTTTGAAGGCACTACTTCTGCCCTTGTGGAGATACACACCTATGTATGTTGACATACACTTCCCTAAATGTTACCCATGTAAGCTTCTGTGATCATGTAAAGTCACGATTTAAAAGGAATTTTGAGATACATAGTCACCTACACGGCCATGTAAGTGACCGTGTATATTCTACAAATCGTAGTTTTTACTAAAGAAGGAAATTATAAAGGCAAAAGAAAAAGGAGAAGAGTTTAGAGTCATATTAGACACTAAATGAGAAGCAGTTCTAAATAGAGGACGAGGAAAACATGAAGATTACACACAAGATCCAATAGAGAGCAACCTTTAATCCAAATTGTAAGAAGATTTCATCATAGGTAAAAGGGGACATTGAATATGAATTCTTTTATTTCTATTTGTTCTTCTAAATATTTTATATTGAATTTTTTTTCTATGTTTAAGAACTAATTTGGTTAGTGCTTAGGTGTGATGAACCCTTTGTTAGAATGAATAGTATGATATAATCTTTTACTCAACGCAATTTTATTGATTAATTTATTGTAATTCAATTATATGTTTATATTATTGAACTAAGATATCCAGAATATTAGTTCAATGTTTGATTTCATATGATTGAGATTGAGAAATCCTTTGGTGTGAATAAATCTACCATATTTGGAAGGAGTTGCATGTAAACCTAAAGATTAAATCCTCAAGATTAGGATCAAACCTAACAGTGAAATTCACGAATCGAGTAATGCAATCTTAGGATTTTTAACTTGAAATAGATTTTAGTTAATCAACCAAGGGTTAGTTGTTAACAGTATCGAGAAAGATATTAACATAATATAAGAATTTTCATAGTCCAATAATCAATATTTTAATTACATGATAAAAGGTTAATGTTAAGATATCTTAGGAGGATTCATCACCTAGGTACTACTTATTTGATATTGTCTAATCGTAGTATTTTCGTTATCCTAGTTCATTATTGTGTTAACTTTAGTTTAGTTTGTTTAATTTAATTTTCAATTAAATTCACAACTTGATTTGATGGTTAAACAATAGAAAAAAGGGTTAATCCTAGTACTTACATTCCTCGTGAGATTGATCTGTACTTACCAGTGCTAGCTATCACTACACTGTGCATTTGGGTTTAAAACATATAATTTTTATAATAAAAAAATCAATCAACCACTCATCCATTAGATTTTTCTTCACTTTGGCAAGATAAGGAATGACATATTGAAATTCCTTGACTTGTTTAAGGTGCCTTTCATCTTTAGGTTTCTTTTGACTCCAGTTTTTACTCTCCTTCTTCTCATGGGGTTCATTATCATCTTATAGTTCTTTTCCACTTTTAAGGGTGATTGCCACGACATGTTCTTTAGGATTTGTCTTGATGGTACTCGAAAAACTCCCTTATGGTCTTTTAAATAATACTTTTATAAGCTACCCAACTTTAATTTCAAGTTATGTATAAAAGCCTCTGTTCTTTAACGTCTTGCATCTGACTCTTGAACAAGTATGGACATCTTGTCTTTTAGATTTAGCTTATTAGCCTGAGTTAGATGTTGCTAAAATCTTGGTGAGGGTTGTTCCTTGCCTACCTTTCATTCCTCCAAGAGAAATTAGAGTGATTCGTCTATCCTGGATCGTATGTATTTGTTGGACCCCAAATTTTTTATTTATTGTTTGAAGCATGTTTTTAAATTTTTGAGGTCTTGTTATTAGCATGGTAATGTTAGTAGGAGTTATTGTTGAATTAATGGGATTAAAGTATGAATGTAGTAAGAATGTATGAGGGGTAATTTTGGCATAACACTTGAATCTTGAAGTTTCAAGGCATAAGTAGAGGGGCATTTTAGTCTTTGTGCATTATTAAGAGTAGAAATGAGAAGAAGAAAAATAAAAGAAGAGGGGAAGAAGAAGTTGTCATGGGTTTAGGAGAAAAGAAGAGGAAAGCTTAGGGTTTTGGAGATTTGAAGAAACTTGAAGATCTTGAGGCTTAAACA
>JAOSBM010000006.1:10442509-10454230 GCA_027568955.1 Erythroxylum tenue
AGGCACAAGCTGCGAATGATGCCAGGGTTGCTGAAGTGGAAAGGAGGCTGGGCAGTCAGATGCAACAACTGTCGCTCTAGATGCAGGAGTTGCTGTCTGGGATTAATCGTGGTACTAGCAGAGACTCTGACGGAACAAGAAGCAACAATAATCAGCCACCACAACAACACCCGAATTGAGCAAATTATCAGCAAATTGGGGGAGGAATGCAATCGGGTATAGCGACAGTTCCTCGGTATACCAAACTGGATTTTCCAACCTTCGACGGTTCTGAAGATCCACTGATTTGGCTGCATCGATGTGATAAGTTTTTCTCAAATCAACATATGTAGGAGGTGGACAAGGTGGGATTGGCTGCGTTTCACATGCTAGGTGAGGCAAAATTGTGGTACCATCAATTGGAGATTGAGCATCCTTCGATTGATTGGATAGAATTTAAGAAGTATTGCATTCTTTGCTTCGGACCACCTGCTTGTAGAAACCCGCTGGGAGATTTAGTCAACTTGAAACAAATGGGGTCAGTTGTAGAATATCAGCGACAATTCCAAGAACGTTTGGCAAGAGCAAGCCAGTTTGTTCGGGCTAACCAGCATGTTGGTTTGTTCACTGCTGGTTTAACAGATTCTGTCCGACTTGATTTGGAACTACATAATCCACCTGATTTAGCTCATGCTATGAATCTGGCTAGGACATTTGAAAGAAAACAGGTAGTGTTGAGGGAAGCAGTAGCACGAGAAGGGGCTTGGCAAGGTAACAAAAGCACGTATTATTCCAATATTGCAGCTCCATTGTCTCAACCTTCTAGAGGCAACATTGCATTAGGAGGAACCACTTAAGCAAAATCAACAAATTCATCCACCACCTTTATAAAGAGATTATCGAGGGCAGAAATGGCAGATCGGAGGGCAAAGGGCTTGTGTTATAATTGTGATGACCCTTATACAATTGGGAATCAATGCAAGAAGCTCTTTTGGCTGGAATTAGATGATCCAATTGACACCGAGATAGCAACTGAAGCAGAATTAGAACCAGAAATTTCCATACATGCCATCACAGGTCAAAAAAAATGCAAGAACGATGCAAGTAATGATTGTTATGCAAGAGCAGCCACTGCTGGGTTTGGTACTCCGGTAGTACACATAATTTCATTAGTTTAGCTGCTGCCCAACGCCTGCAAATTCAAAGCTCAACCTCAGTCAAGTACAAGTGTTTCAGTTGCTAATGGTGACAAGATTCAAAGCACGGGGTTCTGTCCAACGGTATCATTTCCATTGATAATAATGTTTTTATTGCTGATTTCTTTGTTATTCCCTTGGTTGGCTTTGACATGGTGCTAGGTATTAAATGGTTACAAACACTGGGACCAATTCTTTGTGATTTCACTTCACTCACCATGAGTTTTGCTGCAAATGGGGATCAAATTGTGCTTCGAGGGAGACAGACCCGTCCCACTTACCAACTCAATCTACTTCATTGTTCAGATGAGTTCCATAGCAAGCTAGAGAATTTATTGGCTTCATTTACGGATTTATTTCAAGAACCTTCAGGGCTGCCCCCTATCTGGAATTGTGACCACCGAATATGTCTAGAACCAGGATCTGGTCCAGTGGTCGTTCGACCATATTGCTACCCGCATTTGCAAAAGGATGAAATAGAAAGGCAGTGCACACAAATGTTCCATCAAGGCATTATCCGCCCTAGTAGGTCACCATTTTCATCACCAGTTCTACTGGTCAAAATGCATGACGGAACTTGGAGATTTTGTGTTGATTATCGGGAGCTTAATCCTAAAACCGTCAAAGACAAGTTTCCTATTCCGGTGGTAGAAGAATTATTGGATGAGTTACATTGATCCAAGTACTTTACAAAATTGGATTTAAGATCCGGTTACTATCAAGTCCGCATGCATTCACCAGATGTTGAGAAGACAACATTTCGCACCCATCATGGGCACTTCGAATTCCTGGTCATGCCTTTCGGCTTGTCCAATGGCTCTTCAACCTTCCAAGCATTCATGAATGACGTCTTCCAAACACACTTACGTAAGTTCGTCTTGGTATTCTTTGATGATATTTTAATATATAGCAAGACATGCGAGGCGCATATGTATCATTTGCGTGTGGTATTTGACTTACTGCGTGTCCATCACCTTTATTTGAAGCAGTCTAAGTGCTCTTTCGGGGAAACCAAAGTAGCATATTTGGGCCACGGAATTTCTGCTACAGGTGTGACTGTTGATACGAGCAAGATACAAGCAATTACTGATTGGCCTCAACCCCATTCAATCACTGCCTTGCGGGGATTTTTGGCTTTAACTGGATACTACCGCAAGTTCATCAAGGATTATAGGACATTGGCCGCACCTCTCACAAGCATGCTTAAACGTAATTCTTTCCATTGGGATGAGGCATCCCTTTCTTCTTTTGCTCAACTGAAACAAGCACTTGCTGCTGCTCCAGTATTGCAGCTACCGAATTTTGAGGAAAAATTTGTTGTGGAGTGTGATGCTTCCGGTGGAGGTATTAGGGTTGTTCTTCAATAACAAAACCACCCTATTGCATTTTTCAGCCGCCAATTGCCAGAGCGCCATCGTAAATTGGCTGCCTATGAGCGGGAACTAATTGGGTTAGCTAAAGCAGTACTACACTAGCGTCCATATCTTTGGGGGCGTGCTTTTCTCATCCGCACTGACCTCTATAGTTTGAAGTTCTTGCTAGAACAACGAATTACCCCGTCTCCATAGTAGCACTGGATTACCAAACTTATGGGCTTTGATTTTTGTGTAGAATACCGGGCTGGAAATTTGGACAAAGCTGCCGATGCCTTGTCTAGGCGTTTGAATGACGGGGAGGTCTTGTATGCCATCATCCATCCTCGTGCTATGTTCCTGGATGCTGTTCGTGAGGAAGTTAAAAATATTGCTTCATTACAAGAATTGTATGCGAAAGTTGCAAATCGGGAGATGGATAATGTTTGGTCCATTCATGATGGTCTCATCCTTTACAAAGGAAAGATTTATTTGCTACGTGATTCTGAGTTAATTACAACAATATTGTCAGGGTATCATGATAGTGCACACGAGGGCATTCAAAAGACTTTACATCGGGTCCGTAGTGATTTTTATTGGAAGGGGATGAAGTCAGGTGTTGCTGGTTATGTGGTAGCCTGTCTTGTGTGTCAACGCCACAAGGCTGAAAATTTAAGCCCAGCTGGTTTGCTTCAACCCTTGGTACTTCCTTTGCAAGTTTGGGCTGATATTTCTATGGACTTCATTGATGGGCTGCCGAACGTTTGGGGTAAAACAGTCTTGTTTGTGGTGGTGGACCGGTTTTCTAAATATGCACATTTCATCCCTATGGCACATCCTTATATAGCTCCTCGGGTGGCTCAAATCTTTTTGGAAAATATAGTTCGTTTACATGGCCTGCTGGAATCCATTACATGTGATAGGGATGTGGTTTTCACCAGTCACTTTTGGAAGGAACTCTTCCGTTTGTGTGGCTTGAAGCTTGCATTCTCTTCCTCCGATCATCCCCATTCGGATGGTCAAACTGAGGTTGTCAACCGCACAATTGAAATGTATTTGAGATGCCTTGTAGGTGATCGTCCTAAACGATGGGTTGCTTGGCTTCCTTGGGCTGAATATTGCTATAATACTTCTTTTCATACAGCTCTCCAAACAACACCCTTTAAGGTTGTTTATGGTCGTGAACCTCCTCGTTTGTTGTCTTATGTGCCTGGGTCTTCTCGAATGGAGGCAATTGATCAAGCCTTGGTTGATCGCGACCTATTTTTGCAAGAAGTCAAGAGTCGTCTTCAACAAGCCCAGTTTCGCATGAAAGAGTATTATGACAAAGGGCATCGGGATGTCGAATATGCTCCGGGTACACTAGTTTGGTTTCGTCTACAGCCTTATTGCCAACTTCTGTTGCTGGTCAGTTCTGACACAAGCTCTCACCTAAGTTTTATGGGCCATTTAAAGTTTTGAATCGCATTGGGAGTGTTGCTTATCAATTAGAGCTTCCTTCTGATTCTAAGCTTCATAATGTTTTCCATGCTTCTCTTCTTAAGCCCTTCAAGGGTGCTGCACCTGTTTCAATTCCTACCTTACCACCTATTGCGGATGGTCGAGTTGCCTCAACTCCTAATTCTGCCTTGCGTGCTCGCCTCAATCGTGGCAATTGGGAAATCCTTGTTCAATGGGTTGGTTTGGATGCTGCAGAGGCTACTTGGGAAAATTTGGAACAATTTCGACAAGTCTATCCAGAATTTGAGCTTGAGGACAAGCTCTTTCTTTAGGGGGAGGGTAATGTTATGGACTCTTTTGTGGGACACGTCTATAATAGACGCAGCAACTGATTTCCAGCATTAAAAGGCTTAGGTTTCTATTTTTATTGTTGATTTATTTCCTAGAATAGATTTCGGGAAATTGTTGATTTGTTTCCTAGAATAGATTTTTGAAAGAAACCTAAATTATAGGTTTCCTATTCTTGTAATAAGACTAGTCCTATTTAAAGGGACAAGATGAATAAAAACCAAAAGCCGATTTCTATCTTAAATTCCAGAGGTTTAGAGCTCTCCCTTTTCTAACGAGTTCTAAGGTGTCAAGCTTCCTTTGACGAGTTTGAGTCATTGAAAATAGATCGTTCAAGAAATCAGAACAAGGGAAAGGAAAAAGAGAAGTCAATTGACTTAGACTTTCCTATCAATCGCCCTGTGATCCGATCCTTTACTAATAGACACAACAATCGGGCCATACTAAATGTATGTGTCAAAAGCAATTTTATGAGTTTCGTACTGTACCAGCCGAAAAATGGTACGAAACTGGGTATATAAGTATCGGTCGTTGGTACCGATCAGTACCTTAAATTTTAAAAATTTGGAGGACTGTTTTACAAAAATAAAATTTCTTAAATCACCCCCCATCTCGATGCTACTTTTCTACGACTGTAATAAAAGTAGGTTGGTGATTGGTGACTGTTATAGAACAGTCAAAACGTGTGGTTGTTTTTTACTTGCTAAACTCTTGACTAGAACAAGAAAAAAAGACACCTTTTTAGGTAGGAATCAGAAACTATATATTATGGTAATTAAGGAAAAAAACATTGTTTTTACAATGTATAAGAATTTAAGTTAAAATTTTTATTAAATTAAACATATAATTTTACAAATATGTGAAAAATATTATTAATAAAAATAAATAAATTACTGTTATTTTAAATTTTAATTATTATGATTTTTGGACAAAGGTTGATGTAAAATTATAAATTATATAATATAATATATTAAAGAACTATTTTGCAATTTAAAAAAAATTCAAGGACCATTTTATAAATTTAAAAATTACCCGAAATGGTACTTAATATTGATTGATACCGTTACAGTACCGTATCAGAACCAATACAGTATTCATAACATTGGTCAAAAATTGATGAATAAATCTCAATTTTCATTTTGCTCATGTTGCAGCTAGTACTACTACACCAAACTCATCCATAGAAAAGACAATTATAGTTTCTACAGAAGAGTTTGCTAAGTTCACACAGTACTAAGAAGCATTAAAAAGTTCATCCCACCCTATCACACTATTGCTAATTCAGGTAACACACCCTCGTGTCTCCTTTCATCTTTATCACAATGGGTCATTGATTCTCGTGCCTTAGATAATTTGACAGGTAATCCTAGTCTTTTTTCTACTTTCCAGAGCCACTTGTCTCCTTCCTATGTTACCCTAACCAATGGATCTACTTCTTTTGTTATTGGATATGGAACTATTAATCGCACTACATTATCTTTATCATTTGTCTTAAACTTATGGGGATTCTCCTTTAATTTATTTTCTATGAGCAAACTCACTCGTACCTTGGATTGTTATATCTTATTCTTTCCCGATCTTTGTATTTTTTTGGATCTTATGACAAATAAGATTTATTGGTAAGGGATGTGAATCAAGAGCTCTATACATTCTGGATACACAGATGCTAGGATATATTGCTTGTTCAAGTGTCTTAACTCCTTTTGAAGCCCATTGTCAGTCAGGACAGCTATCTTTACCTTTATCAAAGAAGTTATGTCCTCAATTTCTTAATGTATCTTGCTTAGATTGTGGGTCTTATCAGTTTACTAAATATCATCTTCTCCCTTCCCTCCCTCAAATGACAAAAAGAGCCAGTTTTTCATTTGAATTAGTACATTATGATGTTTAAGGTCCATGTTTTGTTGTCTCTAAAACTGGGTTTCAATATTTTGTCACTTTTGTTGATGATTTCTCTCGTATGACTTGGCTTTTTAATGAAAAATCGTTCTAAGTTATTTTCTCATTTCACTACCTTTTGTACTGTGATCAAAACTCAATTTAATATCTCTATTCATACTTTGCAAAGTGATAATGCCATAAAATATTTTTCCACATCATTTCAAACCTACATGATCCAAAATGACATTCTTTATCAATTGTCATGTGTTGACACACCATCTCAAAATGGTGTCACTGAAAGAAAAAATTGGCATCTCCTTGAAAGAGCTTGAGTACTCTTATTTCAAACACTTGTTCCTAAACCATTTTGGGCCAATGCTATTTCCACAACTTGTTTTTTGATCAATCATATGCCTTCATTTGTTCTTCATGTGAGATTCCTTATAATATCCTTGTTCCCACTAAATCCTTGTTTCCTATTCTACTACAAAATTTTGGTAGTACTTATTTTGTACGCCATGTTCGTTTTTAAGTTACCAAATCAGATCTTAAATCTTTAAAATGTGTTTTTTTGTTCTACTCTTGCCTACAAAAAGGACACCAGTGCTACTGTCCTACTTTAAACAAATATCTTGTGTCAGCTAATGTTTCTTTTATGGAAAATATTCTCTTCTCCCCTAATTCTTCAATTTCTGAAAAGGTGGACGATGATCCCTTAGTTTACAAGATCACCCTTCACACTACAAATGCCATCTCTACATATGATCCTCCTACCCAACCACAACGTCCACCTATTTGCTTGCTCTATTCTAGAAGACGCGATCATCTTGATACAAGTTCACTACTTTTCTCTTCTTCATCAAATCCCACAACAAATGATCCAAAACTTCCAATTGCTTTTCACAAAGTTAAACGTCAATCACCTATCCTATTTCCTCTTTTGTTTCTTGTGATCATTTGTCTTTCTCTTCTTGTTCTTTTATTGCCTTATTTGATTCCTTGACCCTTCGGAAAATTGTTCATGGAGCCTTATCTCATCCTAGTTGGCATAATGCTATGATAGATGAGATGAATACTTTGGATGCTAATGGTACGTGGGACTTGGTGAGTTACCTATTGGAAAGAACACCATTAGATGTAAATGGTTGTTTGCTATTGAAATCAGTTCTGATGGATTTATTTTTTGATTTAAAGTACTTATAGCTATGCCCACACCTATCGTGTGGATTATTATGATACTTTATCTCTTATGGCTAAATTGACTTCTATTCATCGATTCATTTCTTTAGTAGCTACTCATGATTGGACCCTACATCAATTAGATATCAAGAATGCTTTCTTATATGGAGATCTTTGGAGGAAATGTATATAGGGCAACCACCTGAATTTTTGCTCAGGGGGAGAATGAGAAAGTTTGTTGTCTTCGCAAATCCCTATATGGTTTAAAGCAAAGTCCCTGGGTTTTGAAAATTTAGTCAGGCAATGGAATAGTTTTGCATAAGTAAGACTAATTTTGATTAGTCAGTATTCTATAGACATTCTATATCTGACATCATTCTCCTTGTTGTTTATGTAGATGATATTGTTATCGCTCGAAGTGATACTATGGGCATTTCATCCATGAAATCCTTCATTCACAGTTAATTTCATGCAAAAGATTTAGGGGCTTTGAAATATTTTTTGAGGGTTGATAAAGAGTAAGAAAAGCATTCTCTTGTCACGAAGGAAGTATGTACTTGATAATAATTGAGAATGGAAAGATGGGGGCTAAGCCATGCGGTGCTCCAAAGATTCCTAATCTACAACTCACCAAAGATGGAGAATTGTTTGAAGATCCTGAGAAATATAGAAGATTGGTTGGAAAATTGACTTATCTCATAGTAACTTGTCCTGATATTGCATATTCTATTAGTGTTATATGTCAATTTATGTCTTCTCCTATCATTCATCTTTGGGCTGCTCTAGAACAAATATTATGTTACATGAAAGGAGCTCTTGGTCTTGAGATTCTATACAAAAATCATGGACATACTCATGTTGAGTATTTCCCAGATGTTGATTGGGCAGGCTTTAAGATTGATCGAAGATCAATTTTTGGTTATTGTGTTTTTGTTGGAGGAAATTTAGTTTCATGAAAAAGTAAAGAAGAAACAAGTCGTGTCTAGATCTAGTGCAAAGTTTGAATATCTCTATGGATATACCAACTATTAACGGAAATTGGTTTTAAAACCCCATTGTTAGCAAAGTTATGGTGTGATAATCAAGTAACACTACATATTACTTCGAATCATGTGTTCCATGAACGAATTAAACTTATCGAGAAAGATTGTCTCTTTGTTCGTAAAAAAGTACAACAAAACTTGATTTCCATAAGATATGTTAAAACTGGAGAACAACTTGGGGATATTTTCACAAAGACTCTAACTGGAGCTTAGGTGAATTATATTTGTAACAAGTTGGGCATGATTAATATCTATGCTCCAACTTGAGGGGGAATGTTACAGATTCTATCAAATAATCTATTGGATATCATTATATTAGTTAGGATTGATATTCTACTTGATTATAAGAGATTATTCTAGAAAGTAGTTACTCCTAATCTCTATAAATATATATCAATACTCTATATAATATATAACATAGAAATTACCTTTCTTCATATCAATGTTAATAGACTGCTCGTGGCAAATGGGAGCATGTTCGTCAAGAAGTTGAATACATGTTCAGGCAGGGCCGTCCTATTTTAGTGGGGACCACCAGGTAAACTCCAGCCTTAAAATTATTTTACAATATTTACTGCAGTGGAAGGATTAGTTTAGAAAGGACTTGAACTGGAGAGGGAGGATTGCTGGTTACAGTTGCAGTTATTTCTTATATGGGGATCTTTTTAGAAGATTTTTATGTTGCTCCCTCACCTATTTTTATCTTCCTTTTGGTTCTTCTTAATGCAGTGTTGAGAATTCTGAATATCTTTCTGAGCTGCTGAAGGAATGGAAAATTCCCCACAATGTCCTTAATGCACGACCAAAGGTTAGTTAAATTTACAAGCACTGGACTGTGTTTGGTTTATAGTTTTTCATTTTAGTGTGGTGAAAAATTCAACCCAATAAACTAAGCGGTAGGGTTAGGGTTTAGAATAGATCATATATGAGCTCTAACGGTTAGCTACCTTTGCATACTACGTTAGTAGTGCTGTGTCATCCTTTAACTTGGGACATTTCATTATTTGAGTCAGTATGCCGCAAGGGAAGCTGAAATTATTGCCCAGGCAGGAAGAAAATGTGCTATTACTATATCCACAAATATGGCTGGAAGAGGTACTGACATAATTCTGGGAGGAAATCCAAAGGTAGGTATATTTGCTGCAATTTTTTTTATAACAGTTATCTTCTTGTTTCTGTAGGAAAAATCTGTAAGACCTTAATTTTTGGATAAGCATATGAGTCTGGATGATAAATTGTGTTCATACCAACATCCATGTGGCTGAATGGCCATGTTGCAAACTTTTGATCTAAGTAAGAAGTTTGAGGGAAGGGTGCTATAGGGTGGGTGGAGTGGGTTCAGGAAAAAGTATAAACTACACCTCCTTAATGCAAGTCATCATCCTATGCCAAAAAAGTTATGTATATGGCTTTGCATTCGTTAACCATGGATTCTTTGATTCTTTAATGACATCTGTCAGCCTTTTGATTGTTGTAGATGCTTGCAAAAGAGATCATACAGGACAGCTTGCTTTCTTTCTTAACAAAAGAATCTCTGAAAGTTGAAGACGATGGTGACATAATTTCACATAAGGTTACTGTGTGTAAAACTTATTGTGATTGTTGCTAGACAAGTTACCATGATTATCAATCATATCCTTTTGTGCAGGTATTATCAAAGATAAAAATAGGCCCGACCTCACTAGCTCTGCTAGCAAAGACAGCACTCATGGGTTTTGTGCTCTACTCTAAAAGCTTTTTGTACCACCTGCTTTCAGATTGTATATAATTTGTATTGAAATGTTATTCATTGTTGAATATGATTCCCCAGCTAAATATGTTGGTAAAAGCGAGGGCAAGAGCTGGACATATGAGAAGGCAAAATCAATGATATCAAAGTCGGTGGAAATGAGCCAGTCGATGGGCTCTGAAGAGTTGCAAAAACTTGTTGATGAGCAGTCTGAGATGTACCCTCTTGGCCCAACAATAGCACTTACTTATCTTTCAGTTCTCAAAGATTGTGAAGCTCATTGTTCCAATGAGGGGTCTGAAGTGAAGAGGCTTGGTGGACTTCACGTGATTGGAACATCTTTACATGAGTCCCGCAGAATAGATAATCAGGTACCTATATTCTTTCGGAGCAGGTTCACTACCTGCCAGTGAACTTTTCACTAAATTATTTTGATTTACTGATATTAAGATTTTATCATATAGATGTTTAAACTCCACATCTTGAAGTATGATGTAACAAATATTAACACCGCCAACTCCTTATTGATGTAAAAATTCTTTGTCACTGCTTCCACTTCTACAAATAGATGTAAGTTTAAGCTGATTTTTTGCTATTCTATCCCTTCCCTCGCAAAAAAAAAAAAAAAGCTTCGAGGTAGGGCAGGAAGGCAAGGGGATCCTGGATCTACAAGATTCATGGTGAGGTAATAATATAATTAAACTTTTGCCACTTTTTTTTCCTCTGCTTCTTGTTATAGTATTCTGAGATTGGTTGTAATCATCCTTGCTTTGCTTGAATCAGAATTAACTGTGGAATTAGATTTTTTTTTTTGGTTAATCAAGAGATATTATTAAGTAATGTGTACATCATTACTCCCTATAAGTAGGGTTTCTTGTACTATATAACATACACACTATTTCAATAAGAAACATGTAGCCTTCTGCTTGTTGTGTCCATGGATGTAAGCCTTTATGGCTAAACCACGTAAATCTTGTCTATTTCTCTCTCCTACTTTCTTCCCTATATTTTTACGTTTCAACATGGTATTTGTACATAATGTCAGATTTGATCTCCTAACTATTTAGGAGTCAATCATATCAAGAAATATCCAACTGGATATTTCCCAACAGTATCAATGCAAATTCTGTATTTCAGCTTATTGATGTTCCTTGTGAATCACCTATGTCTTTCCTTGGACCCTTGTGAGTTCAAGACCTTGCTAATTAGAGGTGGTGTTGATTTGGTGATCTCTTCCCAAAGTGAGCAAGAATTTTTGGTTGTCGGTTCAGTGAATCTCTCTTCAAATGAGAGTGTGTTATGTTGTCTTGATGAATCTCTTCCAAAGTAAGAAGGGGTTTATGTCCTTGGTTGAAGCATCTATGTTCCAACTTGAGGTAGAGTATTAGAATATTTTGAAATTGATTACAGTCATCCATGACTTTCTATAATTAGAATTAATTGTAAGTTTGATATTATTATGTGTATCGAGAAATACTATTACCTAATATACACATCATTCCTGTTGACTAGAGATATTAGAATTGATCTTGTATTAATTTTGTTATTATTGCTCCTATAATCTCTCCTATAAT
>JAOSBM010000006.1:10454330-10465077 GCA_027568955.1 Erythroxylum tenue
AGTTTGTATATAAACCTAGCTAAACCTTGTTCATATGTACAGAAATATAGTGAAATACAAATAAACACTTTCAACAATTCCTACCTATAAATAGAGCTTCTTGTACTACGTGATTTGCACACGATATCAATAAAAAACACGTAGTTTAACACTGAAGTTCTGTATCCATGTTTCTCTACTACATTATATCCTTAAATTTTAAGTTTCAACACATGAACTGATTGCAATGCTATAGAAGTCATTAAAGAAATGCCTCTGTTATGAGAACTATAGATGTTTTGCTTTGGAGTATAATTTATGTTTGCCTGCTCAAGTTCTTTTTTCATTGGTAGTACTCATGAAACCAGTAATATGGAAATCTTGTATATCAATGAAGGAAAGAAGTACATTTAAGATTTTCGCTTCACCACTGCTTTATTCCTTTCATTCCCTGTCATTTTTCTTTTTACTCTATTTTCAGTTCATTTCTTTCAGATTTTAATCATACGAGATAGATAAATGACTGCAAAATCCTATTAGTTTACTAAGATTCCTACGATTCATAACCAGTGTTTAATGATATCTCAAGAGAAGTATCTTTATGTGCAGGACTTTCTTACTACTATCCTTTATTTATTTTATTGTTAAATTATATGCAGAAGATAGATCTTTTTGTGTATTCCAATGATTATGTTGGTTTGAGATGTATTGAACATGAATCTCTTGGTGCCAAATTTGAGTGTGTAGTTTAGTGCTTTAGCTGATCCTGTGATTTTATTGTTTATGAAACAGCTTGCAGGATGAAATGTTTCAAAAGTTTAATTTTGATACCGAGTGGGCTGTGAAACTTATCTCAAGGATTAACAACGATGAAGATATACCAATTGAAGGGGAAGCTATTGTAAAGCAGGTAAAGCTTTTAAAACATGCCCCTAGTTTGCTATCACTTGTTTCTTAATCCTATATGTTCTTTCAGTCATGGAATGTCTTTGATAAGAATATCAGCTGAGGTTGTATTATTTATGTATACTATAGATTCTGTAATAGAACCCCCTCCTGGAAAGTAGCTCCAGGCCTATACAATATCTGTATATTTCTTCCTATGAATCACCATGTCCCTCCCCACTAAACAGAGTACTCTATATCCTCTCTCCCCGTACCCTCCTTCTCTACAACCTCTCTCCATAACAAACTCATAACAACCTAGCCTATGTGGCATAACCACCTTATGAGCCACTGAAGTACAGGCTATACTAACATTAGCAGACTGATCAGCACTAGCATGCTGATCATAAGAAGGAATGCTAACAGTCTTACTGCTAATTTCAACTGTGTTGAATTTTCAGCTTCTAGGACTGCAAATCAATGCAGAGAAGTATTTCTTTAACGTAAGGAAGAGTCTCGTTGAGTTTGATGAAGTATTAGAGGTATGCATCTTGGAAAAGCAACTACCTTATTTGGACTATCACGGTTTCCACTTTCTTACCTCCGCTCTTAATAGTAGATGCTCAACAATGGCGACCCATCCATTTTCACATGTTGCTAGTTGGATAAGGAATTACTAAAGTTTTAAGGATTACACATGACAGTGATCTCCCATGTGTATGCCATGGCTCATAAATGGGCAGAACTGCTGGCGTTTATTTTGCTTCTTTTTTCACACAAATGCTCTAAGCATAAACGTGATCAACTTGCATATATTGTCAACTAATAAACACCATATGGCAATGTTGATAGCATTAAATATTTGAATAAATAATAGAAAATGTAATCTCTTTTACTCAATTGATTCTTTTTGTTACATCAGGTACAAAGGAAACATGTCTATGACCTTAGGCAATTAATTTTAACTGGAGATAGTGAAAGTTGCTCCCAACATATATTTCAGTAAGTTTCTTTTCTGGTTTTAGTTATGCCTACTTATTATAGGTACTATCAGACCTTTAGTTTCAATGGACTGACTCATCCCTATTATTTACAATAAAACCTCTAAAAGTAAAAAGTAATGATGTTGGTACCACTATTAAAAGAGGCATTAATTAATTGAGAATTAATTTAACCTATTAGTTCAAGTTAGGACTATAAAAAATTATTATATAGAAATTATTAATTTATTGTATTACATTGTGATAACATATTATAATAGATCTCAATAATGATGGATATTACTAAGCGGAAATTCTGGGCAGATGTCCACGTGTCTCCGTTTTACGTGATACTTATTGTACATTAATAACCCTACTGCATATTCAACACAAAATGTTAGGAATCTCTAACATGAACTAAATATAACATGCCTTCACAAACATGAAATAATAAAGTCAACATACTTCCAAGTCCTGAGCATTTGAGGTGTTAGTGTTTGGCTGGGACCTTCCTCGCCAGTTTTAGTAATCTACCTGGAACGGAACTTGTAGGTCTAGGTGGTGTGAAGACATCAATAAGTGCATTTTTGTTTCTTCAGTCTTGTTTCATATATGTGTGGCTGTGTGTGCACATTTCTGCCTCTGTCAAAATCTAAAAGGTATACGAGTATGTCTGCATGTAAGAGTAAGTTGCCCCTGATATTACCTATGTATTATCGTTCCATGTGAAGCCTTCTTGAACTGTTTAATGCTGTTAAAGAGCAAGCTGTTGGTTTAGGTACATGCAAGCAGTGGCAGACGAAATCATCCTTGGCAATGTTGATCCCATAAAGGTAGATGTGATACACCTGTACAATAAATTTCCAGTGCTTTTGCTAATTTCCTTAAGTTACTTGATTAGCATCCACGAAGCTGGAGTCTGGGTAAACTCTTGAAGGAATTTATTAATGTTGGGGGAAAGCTATTGGAGGGTTAGTTCAGTCAAGATCCTTCTTTGCTTGTTTTAATTTCTGCCTACTCTGGCTCTGAGGGTCATTGATTTCAGAATTTCCACTCTTTGAAGATAATCGTAATTGTGTAAAATATTTTTAGGTTCATTTGCAATGATTACCGAGGAAGCCTTGCTGAATTCTCTTCTAAAATTACATGAACTGAGTTCTATAGATGTCAACAATTTTCATCTTCCGAATCTGCCAAGGCCACCAAATGCCTTTAGAGGAATCCGCAAGAAGAGCTCTTCCTTAAAACGATGGCTTGCAATCTGCTCAGATGAGCTGATCAAGTGAGGCAAAAACTTTTTATTATTTGGATATCCTTGAGCAGTGCAATTTGCATCTAACTTGTAGATAACTGGCTACAGTGATGGCAGATACCGAGTAACTACTAACCTCCTTCGCAAGTACCTTGGAGATTTTCTGATTGCTTCATATTTAACTGCTGTTGAAGAATCTGGTTATGATGATGCATACATTAAGGAAATTGAGGTTAGCTGTGCCTTTGAACTGCTTCTTTCTTGTGGGCTAAAGATTTAGTGTGACTGCTTACTGACGTAGTCCTCTCACTGTATGACAGGTGTGTTTAAATTAGAATTCTTGTTGAGCACGATAAAAATGATATTCAGAAAGCTTTTAGAAAGGAGCTATCTGTTTCTAATGATAAGAAATGTGCAGCTTGAATCATTAATTAAAATATCAAGTTCACATGTCTCAGTAGCCTATACATTGCATTGCGGTAAATTTGTTGAATCTTTGCGGTTGGCAAAGATGGCTGCTTGCCGTAACTTATCGTACATTTCAATCAGACGTGAACAATGTTTATACTATTGGATCTAATTCTGTAAGTAACTAATTACACTATCATATGGATTTTCTTGAGAACATCTGCTAAATCCTTTTAATAGACATGCCAATTATTTTTATTCTTAATCCCTTTGGTTAATCTATACAGTAGTTGGCAATCATAAATATTTAGTGGTTTGTGGTGCTGGATTATTCATATTTGTGCATTTTTTCTCTTTCAAGGAACTCTGACATTTTGTCCCACTGGATGGCAACCTTGCATGTTTTCTTTCTTTTAACTTTTTTCTTTGATATCAATTGAATGTAGAAAGCAGTTCTTCTGAAAACTTTGGACTGTTTCTGGAGGGACCATCTTGTAAACATGAACAGGCTTAGTTCAGCGGTAACCTATATGATACTTTTTACCTTTAACTTGTTCAACTTTCCAAAATGTGCAAGATTACATCCAACCCCTTTCAGGTAAATGTAAGAAGTTTTGGGCATCGTAATCCTCTTGAAGAATACAAAATTGATGGGTGTCGATTTTTCATTTCAATGCTGAGTGCAACTCGGAGAATAACTGTAGAAACTCTCTTGCAGTATTGGTCTTCCCCCATGGAGTCCCAAGAACTCTTTGTATAAAAGCATAAGAGGTATGCAACTTATGTCTTTCTTTCGCTTTTTGTTGAACGTCTCTCTTTAATCAGGCTTATTAAGGGTTGTGTTACTTTTATGATTCTGTCAGCATCAGGACTAAGGGATGCAATATTTTTCTTTAATGGATTGAGTTTAACTTTCACATGGGGTCCATGTCAGCAGCTTTGTTTTTGGTTGGTTGGTTGGTTGGATGAGATTATAATGGAATTCTTGGATCTTTGGTCATATATCAGCAATCTAAACTTGGATTGGGAGAAGCTCTCTGTTTAACTAAGCATTGCATCTCAGCGATGGCGGTCTAGGTTGAAATTCTTTGGCAGCAGACAGTGTATCAAATGTTGTTCATTATTATGGTTAACATCTTTGTTTCCCAGAATGATTTGGAGATTGCTGGATTATTGTAGCCTATCATGTCTTCATCCACAATTGTTGAGATCTTCAGCTAATTGGACATTTCGGTGCTGAAACAGAGAGCTACATGGTGACCAAGTGGCCAGAAGATATCCTAAACAAAACATATTTTTTGTTTATTAAGCTAGCTGTTTTTGTTATCAAAAATAAAAAGACCTTTGTGATTTTATTGATTGCTTCTTTTAACTCCCTTTCAACTTTCCCTTTTACAATCATAGGTTTTGTAAATTTGTAGACCAAAATACAGCGGTTTGGTATCATCATACTTCTCATGGAAGATGAGTAGAATGCCTAGAGATTCTATTTGCGTTCGTGGTGTGGATTGCAGTTCACTTTCTTGTATTCTTGTATTCTTCATCAGTTTGAAATTCAGAGTCTTTAATTGTTTTCTTCTCATTTTATTGAAAAGGAACAGGAAACAGGCGACTCGCCAAGTTATTCTTCAAGTTTTGCAAATTGGAGCTACTTCAATTTGGTAGTCGCAGCTAAAATTTGACGAAAACCAAAGTTCTCTTCAAACATGAAAGATGGTTTTTGAAGTTATGAATCTGTGGAAGGCTTTGGAACATATACATCAATTTTGATGGATACTTTAAAGGGAAGAATGAACCTGCAGATTCGACTGCCAAAATCTAGTGGAAAGTAACACAATCTTTTGCTTACGGGAACATTGAATGAGCTTCAGGAATAGTGAAACTCCATTCTTAAGTCAATAAAGTTAATTAAATTCGTACAAGTTCAATTATTTTTATAACATACATTCAAGCATTAACAATGCTTTAAGACATGGTTTCACGTAAATTAATGTTGCTTTCTGTGTCCTCCAGACAAGATTACCAGTTTATGGGTACAGTGCGTCACCCAATGACAAAAGCATATGCTAAACAGTTATTTTAGTTGGTAGTTATCTTCTAACTGAACAAATTGTTTCCAGTCAAGTTTCAATTGAATTTTTTTTTTGTATTAGTTAGGTAACTGCAATCAACTGATTTTTCAATACGGGGGGCTAATTTCTGGACTTGAAATTAAATTTCATTATGAATAGATTATTTGACTTTAAGTGATCTCTCTTTCCTATGTTTGCTTCCAAATTAAAAATTAAACTTAATTGTTTATAAATTCCAAACCATTGCTCATAACTACGTCTTTAATTTGGTTAATCTCCGAATGACATCGCTACTTCCGTAAATAAACAAATATATATATATAAAAACAAATTTTGACATGGACCATTTTTATTATAATCTATTAAGTTAATTAAAAATTACAGGAAGACAAGGATACATAAAACTGAATCTCTGTACAGACACCCTAGACATTTTCTTCGTTTTCTTTTCCCCCTGTTTTGTTCATTACCTGTCATGTATAGAAAACACTGCATAGTCAGCTCCACGTGAAGCGTGGTAGAGGAGAGACAGGAAACGAAGAATTCTTGAAATGGAAGAAAGGTAATCGGAAACATGTAACCATATACGCTAATATGAATAATATAGTTGCACACAAAAATGGAAGGATTCATGAATCTTAACACAGATTGACTCCTTTGAAGGTGCTTCCTTCATGTGCTAAGAAGACATTGTTATGGGGGAATGCACTTAGATGACTGATTATATTCCCAGCTTCAATTATATAAACCGATTATGTTTCCTTTTCTGCAATCTTAATTTGTATTCAACGATCTAAAAATGTTGAATATTAATGGAGAAATAAGTTTCAACAATGGTCAAAGTTTGCGATAACTAATTTAAATTTATATGTCACTAAACATTAAAATAAGGTGTTCAATAATACTTGTATTTGGTATGGAAATTAATTTTTGCAATATTATTAATCTTTAGGCATGATCCAATAATCAAAAACTATGATTTTAGATAGGCAACAATTTTTTTGTTACCTTATTAGTTTAAATGGTATAAGAAACTTATGAAAATCCTTTAGTGAGAATTTCTTAAAAATCCATCTCCTTGTTGACTTTGAAATTTAACATTTATAATTTTTATAATATCTCATTATTTTGATATTGTTTGAACTTTGAACCAAGATTTTCATCGAAATTGTAATATTTAAATTCTTCGTTTGAGTAAACTCGAATTAAATAACCTCATAATGTGATAATGTCAACTTCTTTAAATATTCCCAATCATATATAACAATAAAAATTAATAGTCATATATAGCTACCAATTATTTAAAAGAAAGCACGACCATCTATAGTCTATATTGATAAAAAGTGAAAGAGCTAGAACTTGGATGAGATTGAATTGACACTCAGAACTTAAGACTAAGGGTATGACTTTTTCTTTTAAATTCTATAAGCAGATCTATCTAGTTTTAAGATCTGCTTATACGTGTTTGTTTATTGGCAACCCCTAAATTTTATGTTATCTTTCCAGCTTAATATTTTTTGTTCACGTATCCCGAAACATATACTAAACAATAATGACGCGCTTTGCCTCAAGTAATTAAGGAAGAGAAAGCATAATATGTAAGCTTCAATTTAAAATCTTACCACATGATTCTCATGTCTTCTGATTACATAGCTGTGTCATAATCTCCATATTACTTAAAGCCTTTTGATTAGAGTCTGGTTGAGAGTTTGCCACCCATATCAAACATACAGTTTACGTGTTTGTAATATCGTTAAGATAAAACATTTGAAATAGCCAAGGTTAGACTCTTACTTCACATAAATATTCACATAACTATAAGTGAAATAAGCAATAGACTTTGTTCAAAACGAAAACGTATATAATATGATGATCATATGATGAAAAGCAATTTGTTCTATTGATCAATGACACATAAATCATGGTTTAAATAGGTTAGGATCTGGATGCTGTCAATATTGGATTTGTTTTTATATTAATTTCAAAGCTTCAATTCTTATAGGTGATATCTTAGTAATGGTATGTTGAATTGACCCTTGACCGCTAACTCCATGTTCAGTTTGCCAAATTAAGTCGACAACAACGTAACTCATGTGGTTAAGGATCGATGTAGTTATGTATATGAGATTGCATATGGACTAGGCAGGAGTGGTTTGCCTAATGTTTTGAATACTCTTTTACTTGTTTTTTTGTACGATCTTAATATTACTTATTTGTTATAAGATTAAATGATAATTATTTTTAGGTAAGTACTGATGCTATTCATTTTTTGTCCATTTATTCTGCAGCAAATCTCAGTTTATTGCTGATTTTCTTTATTGATGTATCGTAGTTATTCACGTGTTAAATTCGTATCTAATTCTTTTATTATAATGAATGTTCTAATTAACTCTTTTAATCATTTTTATAATTTTAATAAATCATTTAATCATTGTTATAATTTTAATAATAACTCTGACTTTTTCTTTTTTGTTTTTGTTTCATATCTTTGGTGAATTCTGACTATCTCCTTTATCAAAAAAGGGTTTCAACCTAAATTTATTTTAAAGGAGTAATATATATACATACAATCCTAAACAAAATGATATTATACAAAATAATAGACTAGACAAAACACCAATGCTAACTTAGGAACGTACTAACAAGTACAGCAATGAACTAGAGAAATCTACTACCAACTCTTTTTGGTTTGCTCTCCTATTACCTGTCTACTCAGAAATGGTACCCTAACATTCGGACAACTACTTGGAATCAAATCACAAGGCCAACGTTGCACCCTGCCTAATTCATGATTCACATATCATCAAATAAACGCACTACACAAAAGCTAGCTCAACAAAGTGAAAGTATTCTGTTAACTAAAGTAATTATATCCCTAGAGTAAACTAACTGTAAAAATATATGTTGTTTGATGATAGCTTTTGTTAAATCAAAGTCTTGAAGCTTTAATTTGACCCCTCAAACTGTGCCTACAAACAAGTGTTTCGATTATTTTATTTCCATGGAAAGCTGATTTGAGTTTGTTAATCAATAGTGACCACTTAAATCCATATATGTGTACAAGTGACATTAAGGAAGGGGAGAGAGTAGTCGGCAGAGATTTGAGATACACGTAAATTGATGTGAATGTAAGAAACACGACACTTGGCACCGAGGGAAGTATTATTTAGGTCTATGTTTATCGTTCTCACCCACATCAAACGGTCTAGATATACCCGTCTGATGTGAACCTTGTGAAGATCACTGACTTCCGCGGTTGGCTTGTGCTGTGTTGTTTTGTGGGTGCATCTCATAGCCAGCAAACGATGTTATGTCGGGGGGCTTAGTAAAAGCAACTTTTGACCTTTGAGTTTGTATTTTAATGCCACCGTCCCATCACCTAACGAGCAACAACAAAAGAAAATAAAAGATGGGTTTTCAGTGCTCTTTTACCAAAGCCAAAATAGGACGTGGTTGGACCTTCGTTGATCACTGTGGTCCAAGAAACCTTCTCTAGAGGCATCATGCTGACCGATCTGAACCAACTACGATTATCCTTATACCCAAAGTAGACGGGCTCCTGAATTTTCAACCGAAAGTTTATGCAATGTCCTCTGTAATAAATTGATCACGAAAGTTGTTTATAGACTGAAGCCCCTCCTCTCTTCCTTAGTGAATCAATCCCAAACCAGCTTTGTGCTTCGGCGCACTATTACAGACAACATTATCATTGCATAAGAGATCATCTATACCATGCGACGCCGAGCAGGAAGTAAGTATATGGTGAAAAACTGAAGGGAGTTAATTATTTTGCAAACTATACACAATTTTTTTTGGCATCAATAAAATATAAAACAAGCTAAATCGAAATAATAAATACACCATAAATTTAGTAACGTAGTTCGGCACACCTTACTTATATCTGCGGAACCCTTACCTAATTTAATAACTT
This sequence comes from Erythroxylum tenue, assembly GCA_027568955.1. Lineage (NCBI taxonomy): Eukaryota > Viridiplantae > Streptophyta > Magnoliopsida > Malpighiales > Erythroxylaceae > Erythroxylum > Erythroxylum tenue. Next base: position 10,463,838 of record JAOSBM010000006.1, read on the forward strand.
TCATGAAAGTACAATAGATTTACCCAAGGCTTTATTGAGCTGACACCACTCGACCCTTGATACTATCCCTCAACCTTACTTTCCGTGAAAGAATTTTACTCTCAATAGTACGACCATCTCGTACTAACCTCAACAGAGGATTTCCTCGATCAACTCAATAGTACGACCGCCTCGTACTTGTTAGTCATGGGTCCCTATCACATGGAGGGACTCCATGTCTAACATGGCGGCATCGAATGCGGTGCCGCCATATGCAGCATTTGTTGATTTTAACAAATGCAGCATTTGTTGAAAAGAAGGAAAAAAGACAGCTGCCTTGCAGTTGTCTTCAGGCGGCAGAGTGCCTATATAAGGCACTCCTTCCTTTAACAAATCACACAATAACATACAGAAAGAAAAAAAAAGAAGAGAGAAAACCAGAGCAATTCAAATACTCTGAAGTTAGGAAAAATTTTTCTAAAGGGTTGGTGAGTGACAAAATAGTGAGGTTAGTATTTTTAGGTTAGGAAACACCTTGTGAGCCACTATTTTGGTTTTATCTCTGTATACCTACTATTTGTAATAGTGGAAGAAATATTCTGAGTTTTGTCCGTGAACGTAGCCCAAAGTTAAGGGTGAACCACGTTAAATATTCTGTGTCCATTTTGCTCATTTTATTTTTTCTTTTCACAAAATACACCCGCTGCGCCCAACAAGTGGTATCAAAGCTATGTTTTCATTGGAGTTATTTTTTGAAAAGAAGCATATCACTGGGAAGAGAAAATTTCAACGAATTTTTTGGCGTGATCCGTTCGAAAAGTTAACATAAAACGGAAAAGGTGATGAATAGTACTTTATGTTTTTTTAATTAATTTGCAAGGTGACGTACTGTGCAGCAATAGTAACTGGGTCCTACGGTACTATTTACGTTACTATTCACAAGTTACTATTTATTGGGTCTCGCGGTACTTTTTCAGTGGGGTCCGACGATACTATTCCGGTGGTACTATTGACAAGTTACTATTTACCGGATCACACAGTTTCTATTCTGGTAGGGTCCGACGATACTATTCCGATCTCGTGGTGAAAATTTAGAAGATATCTTTTTTGCCAAATTTTGACGTCCTAGTTTCATATTTAAGGTCGGTTATCTCAAATTTGGCTTAATTTGGCAAATGGAGGTGAAGACGAGCAAAATGATCAATCTGAACGGTATGAACTACCGTATATGGCGAACCAAGATGAAGGATCTCTTGATGAT
>JAOSBM010000006.1:10493096-10509434 GCA_027568955.1 Erythroxylum tenue
ACCAAGATGTTCCTTGCAAAATACATATTCCTTTTAGTGCCTTGCTATTTGCTAAACGATATATGATGATTATTGACGATGATTATTGACATGGCTACTGTCTACTGATCATTATTATTATTATTTGCTAAACGATATATTTTTAGTGCCTTGCTATTTGCTATTGACAAATAACATGGTTCACACTTGACACTTCCACCTGTTAGATGACCGTATAATCAATTAATCATCAATCATCATATATCCTTTTAGTGCCTTGCTATTTGCTAAACGATATATGATGATATACGGTCATGTCCAGAAACATGGCATGAGGTATCATGTTTAAATCATGTTTAACGCAAGTACCAAAATCCACAATGTTATGATGGAATAAAATGACATAAATCAAGAAGAAAAGCAAACAACAATATGCTCTGATATCAGGAATTCATATATCGCTTATGCCGTTATAAATAAAATGGATTTTGGTAGCAGCGTTATGTATAATTGCCTCAGATGAGAAAGAAAGTCAAGTAGCTTGAACAACGAATAAGACAGCATATTAAAAATTGGATGTGAGCGTAGCTTGAATAACGAATAAGAGAGCATATTAAAAATTGGATGTGAGCCCAGGTGAAGACAAACCATACCTTGCTTCCCACTTGTTGTATGTTCAAAAAAACTGGTTTGTAATCATTCTTTAGCACTTCTATTTTTCGCTTTGGGTGTGGGGTTAGGGGAAGAACAAGCCAAAAAGACACAAAGTAGTATGATGAATAAGTCAATAGGGTAGAAAATTTGAATAAAAAAGTTAATTAAATATGTAGTTTTTATCTCTCTATTTATAGGCTTTTATTTAAAAAGTCATGGGCCCAAATAATAGTAGTCTTAATAAAAATAGATGGACTCAGATTTTATTTTTTATTTGATATCTTAATATATCTTTTTTGTCATTAATTAAATTAATGGGGAGCAAAATTTTAATTTTTTATAAAATAATAATTTTAAATTAATATTTTTTAAATGCAATGGGGGCAAGTGGGTTGCTTATAGGCGTGTCATAAGTGTCAAGCCTATGACTTGTGTCACGCCCGTGACAATTCCTATCACGGGCGTGACAGTCATGTTTTAAGAGTAAAATAGAGGATATTATTGACTTTTGCATATTACATTTTCAAACAGCTCAGTGAAATGCTCATATACTTCAACATTTTCTTTTTCTGCTAATTAGGTTAAATATGCCAACTCAATCAGTCACTCACCAAATATTTTTATCGCTTGTTTCAAACGATAATGCACAAAAATATATCATATCATAAATAAATATGAATTAATCTATAAAAAATAATCGTTAGGGTTTTTAAACGATAATGCAAAAAAATATATCATATTATAAATAAATATGAATTAATCTATAAAAAATAATCCTTTGGGTTTTTCCTATATAAATATATAAAAGTATTTAACCACGAGCATATTTAATACAAAAAATAAAAAGACAAAAATGAAGAAATCATGATGGAAATAAACTTAAATGAAATCAAGGTTTTCATTGATAGCTTAATCCATCAAGAAGACATTTGGATCTTGATTATGTGATGAAAATGGATTAAAATTGACTTTTAAGGGTTTTAGAAGTATCTTAGTAGCTAACCTTAGCTTTTAAAGAGAAAAAGATGTCTATAAAGCATATTTCCTCCAAACGTTAGCTGAAGTCCATTTAAAATTATGTTTTCCACAGTTAAACACATTTTATTCCACCTATGATACAATCTGGAGCACAGTTGTGGCTTCGACATTGAGCTTAATGTTTCCTCTAGGTGATGACACAACCTTTGGCATAGTTGTGTCAGAAAATTGTGGATCTCACTATATTTCTTGAAATTACTACATGATCTATCGTAATATGTCTTCTTATTTATCCTATAACACAGTCTCATACATAGTTGTAGCTTAGGCCATGTCATTTGTTGTAGTTAATCCTACTGGAGCATAGACTAGCGTATGGGCACAGGCCAGACCATATTACTCTAGGGATTGTGATTTTCTTTATGATTTGTTTGAAATGACCTTCAATTCTTGAATAATATGATAATAAGGTCAATTTTCATAATTATCTAAGAAGAAAAGAAATTAAAAACTAAGTAAAGTAAGGTAATTTAACATCAAAATTAAGTAAAATACTTAAGAAAATATGTGCATTTTTCATGCACTTCCATTACATATGGAGTAAGACATTAATCACCCTCTATTCTTTCTTTTAGTTTTTATTAAAATTTTGATTAGGTAGACAATGTTGTTAATTTTATTACTTTATTCGAATTTTTGTCCCTACTTTATTTAATTATTCCTTACATAATTTTAGCTTCTAAGCTACAAATACATGGTTTCTTAGTTTGTTTACAAATATATTTTTAAGTTGCTTAGGATTATTCTTTAAATCTGGTAGTCTGAATATATAATGTATGCTTACTCTCAAATAAATTGTTCATGGCTTATCTTTTCACTTGTACTATAACATCCACTAAGATTTAACTTATACTATAACATCCCCCATTAACCTATACTACAACTTTTAATATTTAAGTAAAATACCCAATAACTTATTGATCTGAGTGTAAATAGTCAATCAAAAAATCCATTGTTTATGCCTAGTAGATTAATTACAAGAATCAGCAGTAAAAGCTTAAATATGCTTTGAATTGGGTGATTCAAGTCGAGTTTAATATGGTTTTGTGAATATATGCTAGTTTCCTAATTAGATTAGGGCTTGTTGTGGGGTTAAATTCCAATCTAAATAGGAAAAAGCCCTAAAGATGATACTTTAAACATTAGGAATATGAATAAAATAAGATTCCTATAATTTTAATTGAAGTGTTCTACCATACTCCTAGATAAAGGAGAACTATTAGTTAGTTTCCTAGTTAAGTAATAACTATTAAAGTTCCAATTCAAGCAGTGTTAGTAGTTAATATTTTAATTTAGGGATAACCAATCCTAAAGTGCCTAACCTTTTGGGATTTTTTTTCAATTTAGTATCCAAGTTTTTTAAATTTTCAAATTAGTGAAAAACATTTAAAACCTTAACAGTTCATTTCAAAATGTTAGTTCAATTAGTAATTTGCTGATTTGGCTAACCGAATGTTTTTTATTTATGATATGTAGATGTCCATCTACAAAAAAAAGTGGTCATGCTTAAACTAGAGTAGATAGAATTTTTTAGGTAGAAATTTATATATCATGAGCAAAAAAGATTCTGTTCGCCAAATCAACAAATCACTAATGGAACTATCATTTTAAATTAAAATGTTAGGGTTTTAAAAGGTTAGTCACTCAATTGAAAATTTCAAAAGCTTAGGTACTAAATTGAAAATTTTCTAAAAGATTAGGCACTTTAGGATTGATTATCCCTTTAATATAAGTAGAGATGTTAGTTACAATAGTAGTTAGGATGTCTATCACATTTTTTTTCTATATAAAAGGGGAATATAATCACTAAAGGCATATTTAAGTTGCAAAATCACTTTTTATTAAGAGTATATGTACTTTATCCCCCTATTCTTCACTAAACGTCAAAACTCTTAAAATAATTCATTCTTTTTAGCATCCTAAATCTCTTATAAACTTGCTTCTTAATTCTTTATAATCAATACGGTAGTTCCTCAAAATTTTGTTTTGTTTTTTTTTTGTGAGATTTCGATTTTGTTCAGGGGTTCACTAGGGTTTATTCTTAAACAGGTTCACATCCCTTATATTAGAAAAGTGTGGCTGACTAGAGAAGTAAATAACCAAGTCATAGATTTCATTATCTTTTATTTAATGAACTAACCTTTTTTATGAGTTTTTATTACTATGCACATTGTTCGACCAAATTAGGTCCTAACTTATGGTTTGATAGTAATAAAATATAATAGTCTTAACGAATTTGATTTTGGTGATATTAGTAGTTTAATAATAATGGATTCAAGAAGTATATGAAAGATCAAGTGTAAGAGAAAGTGATCAAAAGAGAAATTAAATCATTTGGATAATGAAAAGATTATCAAAATGAGCAAAGTGAAAAAAAAAACAATTCAAGTGAATTTTAAAGTAATTTAAGTCAAGTGAACAAAAAAAGAAAGAATGAAGGTATGTCATATATAACAAGTCATTATAATATTTTTCATAACTTTATATTGGTCATTTAATGGTCCAAGGGCTCAATATTGCATGGGCATGTTTCATTATATGTAAAATACATAAATCTTTTTATAATCAAAAAGAGATTTAATTTGATTTAAAAGAAAATCCTTTTGATTCGTTAAAATATTCTTAAAGAACTTTAGAAATGGATTTAGATCAAGTTTTTTTTTAAAAAAATGAACTTTGAAAGAATGTAAGAATTTCTTAAACATTTATTTAAAGAGGTAGATTGACTTTTGTTAGAGTTAGGTTAAATTATAATAGGATTTTGAAGTGTTTCGTGTAATCTACACATAAATTTATTGACCAATGTCTTTAAAAGAAAGTTAGTTTACAAAATAGTGAGCATGTGTGGTTTGTGTCAAGAACACTAGTTGATATATTAGTTAACCAGTGTCATTTATTATTCAACTTCAGTCACAGTCACTAATTGTTGTAACAATTAGTTTACGTCTTTTATAGTTATATTTGCTTGCTTTGAGTATAAATAGATTATTTATGAGTTTAGGGAAGGATATTTGGCATTATAAGGAGTCTTAAAATTTTTTTAATAAAGTTTTATCACAATTCTATACATGAAAGCATAGTGTGAGCCCTTAGTACATTATATGATCAAGGAAGTAATTCTTATATTTTTTAAGTGATTGAGAAATTCAGTCAGAGAGAAATTGAATTATTTAAGGTTCCTTTTAACTTACAGAAAAGAAGTTGTTTAATGTAATTTTTATTTATCCTAAGAAAGAAAAATGTGTAATGGTTCCTCTTTATAAGAAGGAAGAAATAATAATGAAAGGCTCATCTTTGCCAATAGAAGACAATAGTAAATTTTCAAGCAGAGTTCATGGAATAAATATAGACGAAAGATTCTTTGGTCGGACCATTATAAATATATTTTATCTCTCTTTCTCTCATTCTTTTTATATTTACTCTATTTGTATCATTTCCATTTAATTATTTTTCACATGTTTAGGCATTTTATTCACTAATTTAAAAAGATTTTTGAGATTCACATAAACAAACAAACACAATTCATTCCCCCCTCTTATGTTTTATATAGGAACTAACACACGTTCATAACAATACCTATAGTGATGGGTTAATTTTCATTTTTTATAAATCTTTCAAAATAATTATGGATTATCTATATTTATTTTTTTACAAAAAATATATATAATTAATTAAAATGTGATTATAATTAAATGTTGGACTTTCTTTATCTATCTTCTTATTACTTATAAATTGTTAATATAATTAGGACCTCAATTTTTCTTATTCTTTATAGGTCCACGAGTAAAGTTTCTATGCTTGCATTAAGGTTATATTTAGATTTATTCTTGAAATGTAACACCTTAGAAGGGAACTCATTTTGGGTGGAGTTGAATTACCTCATGATGCTACAATTCATCCTTACATTTAGGGATTTAGGTTATTGAGATATGTTAGAGACTCAATACAAGTTTACTCCTGAAAATTTGAAGGATTTTATAAGATATCTCAAAGAAGAAATGATATTAGGTTACAAACTAATTGTGGAGAACAATTATGAAGTGGTGGAGGTATACTTAAAACATACATAAAGAGAATTTGTAAATAGGAAAAGTCTAAAAAAAATTTAAAAAATACAAGTTGTCATAAATGATGAAGAATAGATTGTAGGGGAAATGAACATATGTAAAAGTGTGGAGAGCATATGTAAAAGGACGTAAAAGAGATGTAAGGAGATAAAGAACCCACACAAGAATATAAGGAGCTAGAGAATGTAAATGAAGATGAGCAGGATAGAGGAGTCATGGATGAAGATGAACGTAACCATAGAATGGAAGAATCCATTGAGGAAGATGAGTAGATGCATAGGGTTGGTAATGAATCAAATAGGAAATGTGGTCATAAAGTTGATGACTCTACCAATCCAGATTATGTATCAAAAGCTATAATTCTTTTAAAAGATTATTTGAATCACTTATGATATTGCTTACGAAATTAACAAGTTTCTATATCGATGTTTGATGTGACTTAACTTAAATATACTAAAAATGTAGGAAAAGAAAGACAAGGAGTAATATGGCTTGACATTAATGATTATTCAAAATAAGCTTATTCTAATGAGTTAAGAAGTATGGATAGAAGCCCAAATGATGAAGGTAGGAGGAGACAAAGATTTCTTAAGTTTGATGCATAAATTGACTTCCAAAGGCCAATTGATTTGGAAATTTTAACTTATCTTATTTGATTAAAATCTTTACGACTATATTGGTTCAAATTCTAGTGGAAAAAGGGCTTGACTTTATTTTCATTAACAATAAGAAGTACATTGTTAACTTTAGTGTGAAAAAAATGGATGGAGATTTCACACATCTCCAACTTAGTTAAAAGATGATTTCAATATTAAATCATATTAGTTGATACATAAGTGTGGAAGGGAATATGATAACACTAAGGTAAACATTAGTTAGATAGCAAAGCAATACCTATAATTCTTTAGGGATTGCATAACATAAAAGATAAATGGGTTCAAGGTTTCATTGATAAAGGATTCCAATATTAAGATTAATGATAAGAAGGCCTATATAAAAAATTGTTGTTAAGATGTTGAATAGAGGGAGAAGAAAATATGAAAATTTGAGAAGAGGGGTATATTGATAAGGATTTCAACATTAGTATTAATATTAAGAAGGCACGTATTGTAAAATCTTTAGCTCTTAAGATGTTGAATAGTAAGGATGGGAAATACTATAGGAAGTTAAGATAAGAGGGTACCCTAATAAGGGATTAAACCGTTAAGATTAATGATAAGAACGCTTATAGGATAATCTTTTGACTCAGTTAATGAGGATTTCATTAAGAAATTCCTTTCAGCTCTTGGTTATCCTAACAGATTTATGGATTGGATACTAATATGTATCTCCTCTTTTCTTTTCTTTTTTTTTTGCAAGCCTTAATAATAGGGAATCAAATATGATGTTCAACACCACTTTTGTTCTTAGGCAAGGTGATCCCTTGTCATTTTTTTTCAATATACATGGAGGTACTCTTAAGGATTACAACTTTACTTATTTGCAACAAAAAAAAAGACTTTAGGTATCATTATAGATGTGATAAGTTTAAGATCTCTCAACTATCATTTGCAAATGACTTACTCATGCTTTATGGTGTTGGTCATCTCTCGATCAAAACACTAATTGATTCTTTGGAGTTTTTGAAAGATGTTTCAAGTCTTACTTTTAATCCTAGTAAAAGTTCATTTATTTTGTCTACTTATTCTCCTCCTGGCATAAATAACTTTGTAGGCTTTTCAAGTACTTAGGTGTTACAATTTCTACAAAGAAATTTCATGTAGGCGATTGTTTTCCACTTATTAACTTGATATAAAAGACATTACAAGCTTGGTATGCCAAAGTCTTGTCTTATGAGGATCGACTTCAGTTGGCTATTACCATGATTAGCAATCTATACAACTATTGGTGCTTGCTTCTAGCCATTCCAAAACGTGTTATAAAGTCTATAGATAAGATAATTAAGGATTTTATCTGGAGTGGAACTAATTCATCAAGCAGAATTCCTTATATTAAATGGAGTATGATCTATCAAATAAAAGAATAAGGGGGATTGAGCCTCATTTATGTTAGGATCATGATTAAAATCTTCCTAACTAAAAGGATTTGGAAACTATGCATAGAGAAAGAGAACTTGTGGGTGAAATAGGTTCATAGTTACTATATGAAAAAGGTAAGCACCTGGTCATTTTCACCTAGTCTTGCTCAATCCTAGACCTTCTAAAAAACACTGAGCATAAGGGAGTTAATTATACTAATTATCCATCATAGAATTTGAAATGGAAAATCTACTTATTTTTGGTTTGATAATTGGTATTGCTTGGGACCTCTATTTAGGTGTAATGAAATTACTCATCTAAGTGTTGTTGTTCTTGCGGCTATCAAAGTTGCATGCTCTCAAATTGATTCATTGAATAATAACTAGACATGGCCATTTTATTCAAGGGGTATTGAACTTATCATTACAAAATGGCCAGATTACTCTCTTGACCATGCCAAGGAGCACTACATTATAGGGATTGTTGATAAGTCCTTAAAGTTCACCACTGCTTTATGCAAAAAACTTGTCATGCAAACTACTACTTCCTTCACATGGCATACGCTTAATTAGGACTCCCATATTATACCCTCACATTCATTTATTTTATGGACGGAAACTTTAAGGAGACTTAAAACAAAGGGCATATTGAAAACCACTGTGAATAACATTAATTGTGTTTTATATTCCAACTCAATGAAAGCCTGAGTTTATTTTATGAGTTTGACTTCTCCTCTAAATTCTAGAAACTACTACTTATTACTTTCAACATGAGAATTCAAGTCACTACATAGGCTAATATACTAGATAATGTTTCTTACATGAGGCTGAAATGTCATAGGATCTAATGTAACTTAAAATTGCTTTTGGCACAGTAGTGTATTTCATATGGAAAGAGAGGAATTAAAAAATCTTTGGGAACATATTAGTATCCTTAGAGGAAAATACCTTAAGAATTACACACAAGATCAAACTACATGTTGTAGCTAAAGAAGTTGTATTAACACTATCTTTGGATATATGCTTTAAGCTTTCCATCATAAGTGACTAAAAAGGGATTCTTTAGTACATATCTAATGTATTGTTGTGTTTAATTCTGTTTAATTTTTCTTGCTTTCATATGTTGACATTGGTTGCCATTTAATTCAAGTTTGATATGAATTGAATGAAATTGGTGTGGATGTTGCATAAATCTTAATTGAATTATTTTATGAATGTGGCATGACCTAAACAAAGAGAATTGTGCATGAAAATGGCATCATGTTACATGCACGATTGTGACATTTAAGTCAAAATCGTGACTTACATGCATAGTTTTGACTTGTTAAGTCACAACTGTGACTTAACATGCAGAGCGAGTAACATTCCTTTAATCAATCATTATATTACGTGGCAGTTGTAGGTTGAAGGAGCACGAAAACCTAAACCTAACGCGACACTATAAATAGAAAAAATGAAGCCTAACAGTGGGGACAATTTTTTAGAGCTACAACGCATAGATTCATTTCGGTTAGAACAAAGAAGAAGAGAGAGAGAAAGAAGCGGAAAAGAGAGGAGAGAACAACAGATAGTTGAAGCAGAAGAACAACAGAGAGTTAAAAATAAGGAGAGCCTTCGATCATCTAGGGGAAAATAAGTAGAAGCAAAGGACGAGAACTAATAGAGGAAACTTAAGATCCCTCATCCGAAAACTTGTTTGCTCGTTCTGTTTACTTTTTTATTTTGTTTTGCTACATTTACTTCTCTGTTATATACTCATGCCCTGTTATGCTTAACCGACTCTTACTTGTAGCTTTTGACAATTTATTTAGTTATTTACTTAGTTTGTTGCTTTAATACTTCTCTTATACTTATCAAGATGGGATTGAAATATATAAAGATGATGAATCTTGTTGTTTCCATGATGGTTTGATCTCCTTTTCTTAAGGATTAATGTAGCTATTTTAGTCAAATATGCACGATTGAGGGACTATGTTATCGTCTTATATTTGCTATAGTTTTTGAATTGATTGAATGTAATAGCATGATCAAACTTTGCATCATTTTGGTATTAAACGAAGGTATAAGAGGATAATTTTAATATGGAACAATAAACTATAGATGCTTAGCTTAAGAATTAGAAATATATTAACTTAAGTGGTAATTAGTAGTCAGGCTTCCATAATTAATTCAGATGATAACTTTTCAAATACGAAAGTTAGATTAGTTCATTATTTGAGTTGATTTTAGATCCCAACTATTAATTTTAGTAAGACAATTATCCAACCATTTCCCCTTAATCATGCATATGAGATTAAATTAGTGAAATTAATTCTTAAGAGTTTTCCACTTCAATTTTTATTCGTTTTTATTTTCGGTTGAATCAGTTTACTTTTCAGTTTAATTGCGTGATTTGCTTTAAACTCTTTTACTCAACAAATCAGGATAGAGTGTTTAGGATTGTATTTACTTTTGTCTTTGTTCATAATTAATTTAAGTGAGCCAATTACACCTATGTGGGAAACGACCCTGAGTAATCACTACAACTACCTCGTATACTTACGAGTAGGATAGCCTAGGTATTTTAGAGCTTATTTGTGTATAACAAGATTTTAGCGTCGTTTCCAGGGAGGTGTTTAGTGTTTAGACTTAAATTAGTTTTGATTGTTTTTGTTTGCTAAAGTGATTTTGATTGTTTGTGTTTATTCCTACTTACATGTTTTATTGTGTTATTTTGTTAACGTGTTTTATTAATTTTCGTTATTAATTTAGTCCTTTCTGTAGTTAATGTGTGCTAGGAAGGAGGTCTCTAGAAATGAACTCATTTAGTTTATGCTAGGAAGGAGATTGCTAGATAATGAACCAGTTCCCTTTATTGATAACGTACATCGAATATGAAAACCTCAATGAGACTTTGAAGACGATCACGAGGAACCCAAGAGTGAAAATCAAGTTAATAACAAAAAAATAAGTGAAAGGCAGTTAGTAATGAAGGAGTACACCTGACCGGTGATCGGTACTACCACATCATGCATACATTTGGAAGAGGCAGCTAGAAACTATGAATTGAAGAGCATCCACTACAACATGCTACCGTCTTTCTATAGGGTTCCCATTAAAGACCCTTTAAGCTTCATTCGGGAATTCTTTACCACTCTCCAAACCATCCTTTTGGATGGCTTAAACAAAGATCAACTCAGAATGAGATATTTCTTATATATATTAAAGGATCGGGGGGCAAGGCGTCGTTGATGACTCTTCCACCAGGCTCATTGACTACATGGGAGGAAGTATACAACAAATTCATGGGAAAATTCTATTCCCATCAAAAGACTTCTGAGTTGTACACCAAGATAGCTACCTTCACTCAAATGGAGAGAGAGCCATTCCACGAGGCATGGGAACACTTTAAACTCTTGTTGATACAATGTCCACACTATAATTTATTGCTTCACATGCTAAACTAATTCTTTTATGATGGGTTGACACAATAGTGCCAGTACATGGTAGAAAATGCAGCAGGAGGAGCAATAGGAGAGAGAAAGGCTAAAAAATATGAAATCTTCAAAATATTGGGGGCCAATTCTCAACAAAAGAGCGTTAGGAGAAAAAGAGCTGAAGTTCAAGAAGTGAGCTCGAATCAGGAATTGGCTATATAGTTAGCTGAGTTGATGAGGCATATGAAGATGCTAACTATAAAGCTACCCCAAAATGTTCCAAATCAAGAGGTGTGTGGTATCTGTGGAACTTTTGATCATGGAGCTAATGTTTGTTCATATTCTTGTGAATCATTGGCATATGGGGAAGAACAAGTTAACTCACTTAATGGTTTTCAACCGAGGGAGCGAAATGATCTATACTCGAACACCTATAATCCTGGTTGGAGAAACCACCCCAGTTTCTCTTGGAAGACTAACAGTCCATCGTGCAACCCCAAACACAATATCAAAATTTTCAGAGACTAAACTTTTTCGAAGGGCAATCCTCAAATGACAACCTACCAAGAAAGCCTTATTTGGAGGAAAGCCTGAATCCATTAATTCAGGTCACAACTCAGAATCAAGAAATGAACAACAAGATATTTGGTTCCTTAGAAGCATCTGTTAAGAGGATTGAGATCTAAGTAGGGAAACTCATTACTTAAACGCACAACAATCAAAAAGGGAAGTTGCCCAGTCAACTCGAGCAAGCCCAAGAAATCACCGTTCTGTGAAGTGGTAAAGTGATTTACAATCATATTCAGTTTCCTTCTGAGCTGTCTGATATTTATAATCAAGAGAAGGAAAGCCTCACCAAAGAAGAAGACGAGCAGAATGAGAAAAGTAGTGGGAGAAACTCTTCAAGTCACATTCAAAAAGTTAAACAACTTAAGCATGACACCAAGGACAATGAAGGATAAAAATTACACAAGGTGATTGTTATCGACCACCAATTCCAAATCCAAGCTGCCTTAAGGAATCGAAACAAGATAAACAATTTTCCTATCTATATAGCATGCTTTCTAAGGTCAATGTTAATTTACCCTTGTTAGATGTGATTAGGAACATTCCAGCTTATTTTATGTTCTTCAATGAACTAAACACCAAGAAACGAAAGTTTGAGTCTAATGAAAAGGTGTTGGTTTCGAAAGAAACAAGTGCAATAATGCAGCAACATTTACCCCCCCAAACTAAAAGACCCAGGATGTTTTATCGTGAGAGTATCAATGGGTAATAGTGATGAGGTTAAGGGCATGCTTGATCTTGGAGCAAGCATAAACCTTATGCCTCACTTTATTATGAGAAATTGGATCTAGGATAGTTAAGACCTACGAACATGTGTTTGCAATTAGTTTATAGGTCAACCCATATTCCAAAATGGAGGACATGTTAGTGAAAGTTGGAGGATTGATTGTTCCCATAGACTTTATTATCTTAGACATAGGGGAAATAAAGGATAAAGAAAAAGAGCACTCCATACTCTTAGGAAGGCCTTTTATGACTACCACAAATAACTTGATTGATGTGAAGAACGGAAAGCTGAGCATGACTGTTTTGAGAGAAATAGTAGAATTTTCAATCATTAATGTTGAACTTGTTCCTACTATTATTGTTTCTGAAGATTGTTCTTTTTTGAACAAGTTAATGCTGCATATTTTGATTTCTCCTTGCAAGAAGAAGAAAAGAAGCTGGACTTAGTTAAAGAGAGTAATGAATGTTACCAATTGTTGGTAGATGCAACTAAGGGAAAGGTTGGCTAATTCTTGAGGAAAGGTCCCAATGAAGAGAAAAAAATTAGTGGAATTAATCACTTTAAGCGATCCACCTTGAGCATAACGGTTGAGGTGTCTAGTTAAAAGACATTAAAGAAGCGCTAAATGAGAGGCAACCCATATAATTTCTATTTTTCTTTCCAATTAGTTGATTGTTATTTCTTTTTAGTGAAACTCAACTTAATCTATTTGCTTTGTATGCACAAGCCTACTTTTCAATCTCGTCTGTTTGTCTACCTTATAGTTGTTCACCACTCCTCAATGAAGGACGTCATGCTTACTGTCATGCTTCACATCGCATCAACGCAATCACCACTCACACTTTTGTATTGTATTTCTATCTCTTTCTTTTCATTATTTTTACTGCATGGTAGTTTAATTTCTTTTAGTTTGTAATGCTTGTCCTTGTTCGTGTTACTTTTTTCTTTTCTATTAGACCCCTCTTTTACTTTTTTTGTATCATATTATGAATAGTATGATGTTTAAGTGTGGAGGAGTATTAGTTAAAAAAATCATTATTTTTGTATTGCGTGTTTGTTTTCCATTTAATAGTTAGAGATGCAAGGTCATTAAATGAACTCAATCGGGATTAGAAATGCATAATATGAATGAAGGATTACACTTGCAGACTCAGACTGATTAACTTGGATTTCGATTAAAAAGACATTAGTTTGTTGCGATAAATGAATGTCAATTTTCATTGGTAAGAATTTAAGTCGTCTAAAATATTCAATACCAAATTCATGTATTTTTCACTGAGAATCTTCTTTCATGATTAAGGATCTCTAGAACTTACTTGTAAATACTAGTTAAGATCACATAATCTTATGCAAACATTGAAAATGATGAAGACAACTAAGATGTATCCCTTTGCTTAAAAAGCCACCATAATATTTCCCTTAGTGAACCCGTTTGAGCTTAACTTGAACCTTTTTCTTTATTTAAACCCAAAATATGAGCTCTTGCCTTAATTATTTACCCTCTTTGTTGCATCTACCATAAGGTGGGTTGAGCATTTGAAATGTTATTATTGGGTTTAAGGAGTAATTGCTTGAATAAATGTGAGGGGGTCATAACAATAAGTTGGCTTTTGCACTAGGAATGGATATGGTTGTAGTAATTTTATCTCCTCTATATTTTTCTTCTCTTGATTTCCTTGTTTTAAATAAATAATTAATTTATTAAAAAATGAAGAAAAAAAGATTGAATGAAAAAAAGGAAAAAAGACGAAAAGAAGAAAATAAAAGGAAAGAAAA
The DNA here is from genome assembly GCA_027568955.1 of Erythroxylum tenue. NCBI lineage: Eukaryota > Viridiplantae > Streptophyta > Magnoliopsida > Malpighiales > Erythroxylaceae > Erythroxylum > Erythroxylum tenue. Next base: position 10,507,338 of record JAOSBM010000006.1, read on the forward strand.
GAAAAATATATAAATAAAAAAGGAACAAAGGAAAGAGAAGATGACCAGAAATTGAAAATAAGAGGAAAGACGTAAAATGGGGAGTGTTGACCATGTAAATGAGAGGAAAGAATTGAGCGTTTTATTTTTTCAATGTTTTGTATTATTTTAAATATTCAATTTGTTCTATGATTTTTAAACTACGATATTCCTTTTTCCTACCCATAGCCCGGCCCCATTATAACCAAAATAAAGACCTTCGAATTTATTTTTGTGTTTAATATGAGTGATGGATATTGGATTAGTAAATCCTATGGTAGATGGCTTGCGTGAAATGAATAATGAGTGAATATTTACTACCTTTGAATGCTTGAGAGAATGAAAAGTGGAGTGAGTATTTATCACATTTATTAATGGCCTTTGAGTTGACATACTTGTTAATTTTGGCTACGCATGCAAAGAATGTTCTGTTCACGGACTATTATAAGTTTCAAGTTCTTAGGTTGTATTTATTGAATTGATTGTTAATATCTTTGATTATCAATTGGGAAAATCATTGTTCTCATTGCTTGTGTTTTTACAGTCTAGTGTTCTTTATTTTGCTTGTGGGCAAGCATAGTTTAAGTGTGAGGGAATTGTTGTGTTTAATTCTACTTGATTTTTCTTGCTTTCAAATGTTGAAATTGGTTGCGATTTAATTCAAATTTGATATGAATTGAGTGAAATTAGTGTGGATGTTGCATGAATCTTAATTGGATTATTTTGTGAATGTGACATGACTTAAACAAAGAGAATTGTGCATGAAAATGGCATCATGTTACATGCACAGTTGTGATGTTTAAGTCACAGTCGTGACTTAATATGTAGAGCTGGTAACATCCCTTTAATCAATCATTTTATTACATGGCAGTTGTAGGTTGAAGGGGCACGAAAACCTAAACCTAACGTGACACTACAAATAACATTCCTTTAATGAATCATTTTATTACGTGGCAGTTGTTGGTTGAAGGGGCACGAAAACCTAAACCTAACGTGACACTACAAATAGAAAGAATGAAATCTAGCAGCGGGGGCAATTTTTTGGAGCTGAAACCTAGAGCAAACACACAGATTCATTTCGACTAGAATAAAGGAGGAGAGAGAGAGAGAAAGAAGTGGAGAAGAGAGGAGAGAACAATAGAGAGTTAAAGCAGAAGAACAACAGAGAGTTGAAGGAAACTTGAGATCCCTCATCCAAAAACTTGTTTTCTCATTCTGTTTACTTTTTTGTTTTTGTTGTTTTTCTACATTTACTCCTCTATTATAGACTCATGCCATGTTATGCTTAACCTACTCTTGCTTGTAGCTTTTGATAGTTTATTTAGTTATTTACTTAGTTTGATGCTTTAATACTTCTCTTATACTGATCAAGATGGGATTGAAGTATATAAAGATGATGAATCTTGTTGTTTCCATGATGGGTTGATCTCGTTTTCTTAAGCATTAATGTAGTTATTTTAGTCAAATATGCATGATTGAGGGACAATGTTGTTGTCTTATATTTGTTATAGTTTCTGAATTGATTGGATGTGATAACCTAATCAAACTTTGCATCTTTTTTGTATTAAATGAAGGACCGAGAGGATAATTTTAATATGGAACGAGAAACTGTAGACGTTTAGGTTAAGAATTAGAAATATATTAACTTAAGTGGTAATTAGTAGTCAGACTTCCATAATTAATTCAGATGATAACTTGTCGAATACGAAAGTTAGATTAGTTCATTGTTCGAGTTGATTTTAAATCCCAATTGTTAATTTTAGTAAGACAACTATCCAACCATTTCCCTTTAATTATGCATAGGAGATTAAATTAGTGAAATTAATTCTCAAGAGTTTTCCACTTCAATTTTTATTGATTTTTGCTTCCAATTGAATCAGTTTACTTTTCAGTTCAATTACATGATTTGCTTTAAAGTCTTTTACTCAACAAATCGGAATAGAGTGTTTAGGACTGCTATTGGATTTCAAATTTTCTGAATTTCTTATAAATTTCTTAGATGGTTAATTATGCTTGTTTTGTGGTTTAATTTTTTTTATTTTAGAATTGGTCCTTAATTAGAAATTGAGGGAAGGATTA
>JAOSBM010000006.1:10531924-10551886 GCA_027568955.1 Erythroxylum tenue
ACGCCTTTATCGTAGGATATGTACCGGAATGACCTTCGGGCGTCCCGGTGTGTACCCTGCGGTAAGGGGGCGCTACAATGAGAGTTACAACCAAAACTATATTTAACTTAACTAAGACATGTGGAAGCATATTGCAAAAAAGCCCAGCCCATTGAGCAATAGTAAGCCATTCCAATTCCTTACAATAGAGTTGTAAGAGTTATTGTATCCTAGACTAGATAGTTTGAAAGTAAGCATATTAAAAAAAGAGATGTGTAATGGTTTTAGTTGGCAAATCAAACGTATATTTACCTGAATTTCGTGAAATCTATCCCTTGTTTTCATTCTTTACCTAAATGCAAGACAATTAATGAAGAAAGCTTTACGAATCAGGGATTTGCACCAAATATAATAATACTAGTATTCTACTGAAGAATGGGACCTAAATAACTCCAAACAAGATTTATTGGTATATTTGTGGAATGTCAAATCTTTCTATCTAAAAAGTTGCATATGGGTTTTTAATCCAAGGTTGGATGGTAAACTCCTGGTTGCAGCGTATGACCTCTAGTAGATAGAATCTATCAAGCTATTCCTATTTCATAGGAAAGGAAGATTTTAAGTTATATATGATTATGTTAGTGAAGCAACTGATAGAGAATTTCTAAGGTGTTTATTGTGAGGGCTCCTCTTAATATTAAATAAGAATTCTAAGGACTTCATCTTCATATATGGCAAAGGAAGATGATTATAAAGGTTCCTCTTTACCTTTAGTTAAGAAGATGTTGTATGAAGGGTTTCTTTTCACTCGTTAAAGGAAGACAATAGTGAATTCTAGTGAAGCTTAAGGAATTGATATAGGCTAAGTGTTATTTCATTGAACTATTATGAATCAATTGTCTCTCGTTCCTACTCTATTTAATAATTATTGCAATTAATCTCTCATTGGTATAAGTAATTTTTATTCATTAGCATTCCAATCAGTTAAAAATTACACGCACACAATTCACCACCTATTGTGTATCATCTAGGAACCAATAACTAGTATTAGAGTGGGTCTCATTCTTCTCATATATATTTCTAACAAAATTTAAGTAAATATTATTATGTAAAAATATGATTCATTTTTTAAGACTCCCTATTTTTTAAGGGTAAAAATTACCAATATTAAAAGACTAGAATTAAATACTTCTTTTTAGCTGAAGCGGATCATTTTTAATGTTTTTTATAAATATACTTGATGTCCCAACGAAATCTTTCTCAAAACAAAATTGGAGAAAGCATTGCAAAGGAGATTATCAAGGACTATAAGGGTCTTGATGTAACCATCAAGCTTACGATACATAATTGTTAGGCCAAGGTCGTAATGGTACCACCACTTGTGGTGGTGGTGATCGAAGCCCTAAAAGAGTCAAAGAAGACAAAGAACATCAAGAACAATGGGAACATATCGCTAGATGATATCATCAAGATAGCACTGGTGATGAATATGAGGTATATAGCTAAGAACTTGAGTAAGAATGTCAAGGATATCTTACATGTGTGTGTTTCTATTAGGTGTACTTTTGATGGTAAACATCTCAAGGAACTGTAGTAGGAGATAGATGATGGTGAAGTTGAGATCCCTCTTGACCAAGATGTCTCTCAAATTTTATCATATTTTTCCTTTTTCTGAGACATATTCTTGTCTTACTTTTTTAATTAGAAGTTGAACTTTGCTAGTTGTGAATTTTATCTAAGTATGTTATTGCAAATAGCTTTAACAAATTTTAAGGTGATTAGATACTTTGGGAAATTACTTCTCCTATTTATGATTAGCTTTATTTGTACTTTTTCATGTTGGGAGGATAAAATTATATCTATAGTTTGAAAATATTGGTCTTTTCTTCGCATTTGATATTTTTTATGCTATAAATGTTAAAATGAGAAAAAGGCATGAGCCGTTTTTAGATTATTGTGCACATTACATTAACCTTTTGGAATTTTGTTGGGAACTTTATGGATTACTTGCATTCATATTTGAGATCAATTTTGCTATCTAGAAGAGTCCAATATGTGTAAACACCTCCATTCCTTAGAGACTGTCTTGTCATGTAGGAGTTTAGTTCTCTTAATTGTTTTCAAAATAATTTTTTGTTGCTTCTCTATGAGTAAGTTTTATTTTTCTAAAAGTATTCATATTTGACCAATTTATTTGTTTGAATTAATGAATATGTTAGTTTTTATCATATATCTAGAAATGTAAATTAAGAGTCTATTTTATAATTTAATAGATTCGAGAGATTATTTAGAAAATTTTAAAATTACCATAATTGTTTCCGCTATTGATCAATACTGGTATTATACCTTATTATAATCAAAATTAGTACTAGACTTGCAACATTGGTTTCTAGTTTCTATTCAAAAATTATGATGGACATAATTTAATAATTTAATAAATTTTATAATAACATGAAGTTTTAAATAAAAATTATTTTGAAAAAGTAATTTTTTAAAATTTTATTCAATAAATATATTTTTGATTTAAAATACCATAAATTGCATAAATTTAAAAATTTTGAAAATGGTTATTTATTAAATAATCTTTTATACAAAATATGATAAAATAATTATTAATATAAATAAATAAAAATTAGATTAGAGATTAGAATAACATTAATTATTTAATGATTTTATAAAAATTGATTTAATTAGAATTTTAATTAATATTTTATTTTCTGTAATTATATTAGTATTAATAATAAAAAATAAGAATTGGATATGATCTAATGGCGAAACCTTTGAGTTGAATACTTTCTTGATTAGGACAACAAAATAAAGGCAATAGAGGGAAAGAAAAAAGAAGCCGACAGGACACGTGTCAAAAAGTGACGAAGCCGAGTAACTCGCATTGCTCTTCCGTGGAGTTTTTCTCCAATGTAACGCCGGTACACGGGGGCCCCCGAAACCGTTTCCATCTAATCATCACAAAAGAAATTCAACAAGAAAATTCTTTTCGCTGCGAGAGCCAAAAAGCCTACGCTTTTTCGGTAACTCTCTTGGCTCCCGTTTCTGTATCTTCTCTCATCCCAGACCACGATTAGGCAAAAAGGAAAACAAAATAAATAATATAAATTTGTGGAAAAAGTCGAAATTTATATTCATTTTTAATCCGACGGCCTCTCGGAATAGGTGAATCCGCTCTCTCTACGGACTTTCGCTCGTTTTCTTTTTCGGTAGTAATTCATGAGTGTTTATCTGTGTTGTGTATATCTGCATTATTCGTTCGAATTCTAATAGTTTTTTTTCCCTTGTGTAGAGGAGGGGGTTGGATTCTAGGGTTTTTCTCTGGAGCTTTTGACTCAGATACTTTGCTTTTCGTGTTTGGTTTATTTCTTGTTAAGGCGACGCGTTGGATTAATCGGATGGTAGGGTTTTTATTGATTGCAGGTGATTAGGCTCGTACATTGTGTTGAGTTATTGCGAATTTGGCAATTTTCTTTTGTTTTGTTTTATGTAATGGGTATCCGCTGATTTGTTGAAGTGTAGATGGGTTCGTGTGAGAATTCGGTTGAGGTTCACGAACCCTTGGAACCGGTTGCCACTGAGCAAAACTGTCGCTCAGAAGTTGTCCGGTGTTTGGATTCCAAGGCATTGCCGTGTGTGGATGCAAGTTGCAGTATTAGGGATTGTAGTGTGGACCCCACCTGTATGCATGATGGGCGTTCAGAGCCTTATCGGAATGGTAATGTTGACTGTGTTGAGCCTTCTGAGTTTTTCAAGACTGCATTTGTTCGTGTGGATGATGGGTTTACGGCTGGAAGTCAAAGTGTGGCTGGTTTGACGGAAGGGACAAGGTTGGGGGAGGAATGCCGAGTTGGTGGGGATTGTTTGACTGATGAGAGCCGGTTGGGAACTCATCATGACAATGTGGAAACTAACGACGGGCTGTCTGTGGGGAACATAGGATCTTCAGGCAAGCATGAGATGTTGGACAATTGTGCGAGGCTGCCTGCATGTTATGATCAACAGGATGAGCAGCTTGATGGTGTGCATGTTATTGTTCAAGAGGGTGTGGAAGAGAAAACTGATAGTGTAACCACCATGAGGACTCATGACTCTGACAAAACATTACTCTTACCGAGCCTTGTAATGCCTGTAGGATGTATATTAGAGAAGGTTTCAAATAAAAATGGTGTTGAACAGGACAAGCAGAATGAGAATGCTCCCTCTGTTGAAATGGCTGAGGTGGATATGGGAGATAAAGGTTTTAACAGGGTGCATACTGATAATCACAGCCAAATCTCTTCTTCTCAAGATTGTGAAATGCTTTCTGTTACTTGTCAACCAGGGGCGTCGGTGGGACAAGACAATCAGAAAGATGATGCTATATGTGGCCTCTCTGTGAGTAGTATTGTCGTGGAAGAGACTAATGATTCCTTAGCTAGAGAAGAGACTGCTGCATCATACCAATTTCTGGCCTGTCAGGATTTAAAAAAATTTGTGGGCAAACTGCCTATGACTGGTTCAGTGCAAAAAGATATTCGACAGGATGGACAAGAGGCTACTAAGCCTGTTGAGTATTGTCTTGAAGAAGGATGTGCAAAAACACTGAAAAAAGTAGGTAGTCCCCTAGACAAGGTTGAGAATATTCCAAGAGACCATATGCTGTCTTTATCGGACATCACTTTTCCTTCTCTGGACACCAAGAGTGTTGATGTTTTAGTTATAAAGAGTGGTGCAGGCAAGGAGAGTGATGCATTTGTTGAGCACTTGTGCAGTAATATGTCACCACACCATTATCAGATACCTGTGAAATCATCAAATGCAGATGATCTGAATACTAATCATGATTGGCAGTATAATCACAATGGGGGAGCGGTGGCTGATTGTCTCTCTGCAGAAAATAATGGATTTCACAGTGCCGCTGGTAGATGCAACAAGGTATTGCCTTTGCAACCTTGCCAGAAGATTATGGAGAAGTCATTGGTATCTGATTCACTAAGTGATTGTGTCCAGATGAATGAGCAAAGGGATAATGGTAGTCTTGATGGCCCTTTAACAGAAAGCACATCACAGGTTATGGAGGAGAAAACTGACGTTGGAATTGATACAAATAACGAAGCTTGCAAACCGTTAATAGATATAGACAAAAAAACTAATAGTATAGAGGTGGGTTTGCCTGAAGTGGCCCCTGCCTATTCTGCTGAGAAATTGCTATCTTCACATTCAGTTCGGTGCTTTGGTCATTTAGAGGAAGAAACTTCTAACAGATTAGGCACTTCACATTTTTATGGGAAGGATGTTTTTGGAAGTATCATTCCTAGCAGTATGGTTAGCTGCTCTAGGGAGATAGAAGAAGAAGGGAAGGATCAGGCCATTCATTTTCATTGTTGTGAAACCAATTGTCCAGATATTGGGTCATCATCTTCTCGAAAAAGCAACCGAGTCCGTAGATCAGGCAAGAAGAAAAGTACTGCAAAGAGGTCCCGGAACAAATCCAAAGTCTCAGAGCTACCCTTCTCTAATATTGCAAGGAAAAAGAGAACTTCTTTCTCAAAACCTGTTCGTTCCTCTCCATGGGGTGTATTGGGGAACATCACACAAATCTTTGGACTCAGTGATCAACAGAATCACGGATCACCTAAAGTAAGGATTCGCAAAGGAAGTAAAAAGCACAATAATAGTAAGGCTGGGGGAAGTTCGAGAAGGTCCAGGGGAAAACCTCGTGCTTTAGGAAATTGCATTCGCTTGAGAGTTAAAGTGGGAAAAGATGTTTGCCAAAATAATCCTTGCTTTTTTTTTGCAGATGCAAATGATACCTCATCATTTGCTGAGCCACACCAGAAAACCACCTTCAATAGACCAAATTTAGATGGCTGTTATGAAGATAAATTGGGAGAAGAGAGGTCTGAGAAGCAACTTCAGTGTTTAGACAATAAGGTGGAGGACACGTCATATACTGCTGTCATTGATGCTCATCTTGCACATGAAGACGTGGATAGCACTGCAGTTCATGAGAAATTAGCTGGAACTAGTGTTCAGGATTACGTTGTGGTTCCATCCCTTGTAGAAGTTGGAGCACAAGAAGCAGCAATTGAGAATATTTATAGAGATCCAGGAACTTCACCAGATTCAGAAGTTATTAATTTAGCTCCTGAAAACCAAGTTAGTTCCGATCCTGTGTTGACTTCTCTCCCTGAAAATGTTACTTGTGGTAAGAAAGCCAAAAAGAGAGATGGGCTTTCTCAGGCAAGTTGCCATCGCAAGAAAGATGGTTTACATGGAGCTGCAAATGTAAACAGAGCTAAGCCAGAAAAGAAACTTGAATGCCAGCAGAAAGAGACTGAAGAGTTTTGCTCTAGCGAAATTCTTACTTCATGCACCAGCCCAAACAGATCAAGCAATTCATCAAGTGATGAACATCCACAGTTACCTTTGTCAAGAGACACTGAATTTGGTCCTTCCAGTGAGGCTTTTATGGTGGATCCCACCACTAAAGATAAAATTGTTAACAGCCTTGCCAATGGAAAATTTTTGGATTCAAAGAGTTTGCTTCCTTCGACTAAATTTGTTCAACGAGCTTCAAGAAAATCTGGTGGAGTGAGAAAGAGGGGCTCCAAAACGTCTGGTTCTGCAAGAATCAGAAAAGAAAATGGTAGTAGACAAGGGGGAGTTGATCGGAAGGCAGTGGACAAGAAAAAAAGTAGTGAGAAGTGTGATTATGATCCTAAAGTCAAAGATGACCCGGAAAGTGCAGGTACTATATTATTTGGTGTTTGTTAATTTCATCATGTATTGGCGCTTAACTTCATGCTTTTATTGCTTTACTTTAAACTTGATCAGAATTTTGAGAATACAGAGGCTCACTAGTCATGATTTTTGTGACAAATTGGTGCATCAGGAAATCATACTGAAATTGGACAAATTGATATCAGGGAAGATCCTGCATGCCTACATGCAGTGAAATTCGAAGTGGGATTAGATAGTGTGATTGAGCAGTATTCACCACCCAATGATAATGCCTGGGTGCGCTGTGATGATTGTCATAAATGGCGGCGTATTCCATTTGCTCTTGTGGATTCTATTGGTCAGACGAATTGCAAATGGTATGTTGTCATTCATGCTTCTGTGTGATTCTGTCATCTTTCACTTCTTTCATCATTAATTGTTCTAATGCACTAATTAATTACTCGGTCTTTCCGATGACTACATCTCTCTCTTTATCTGCAATATATTAAATATTGACAAACCTAACCTTTTAATTTGTGTATTTCTTGCATATTTTCAAGTACAGTTGAAAATTGAGCATATTTTGGCTATCTTAGATTCTTCTGTGGCACATTTTTGAAATATGTTATATTTTAGTGCATTCTTGTGCTGAATGATCCATGGACCTTTTATATATTTTTTTTGTGCGCCTTGTGTGAATATAATCCAACTATTTGTTTTCCAGACAATTTTGATTTAATGCTGCAAATGAGATGTTGGTCCTCCCTTTATCATTTTCACGATTCACGCTTAGAACATTTCTGCGCATGCTTGTAGACCTAATCATTAATTTAACATTATGTTTACATGAGCAAAATGACGTTATCTACCTCTGATGTTAGCTAAATTTTCTTATATTTTGTGTATACATTCCCATTATCTTCTATTTTTATCCTTTGCTCTCTCTAAAGGATGAGCTTGTCTATTATGACCAGTTGTGCATTTCCTTTTAGTATTCTAGGCTATAATTTCTGTTTCTTGTGAAGGATCTGCAAGGATAATGCAGATGAAGCCTATGCAGATTGCTTCATTGCCCAGGAGAAATCAAACGCTGAGATCAATGCTGAGTTGGGCTTATCAGATGCTGAGGAAGATGCTTATGACTTCCTGTCAAATGATGGTAGACTGGAATCTAAGCATGGAACAGGTATCCAACATTGTTAGCAGTTACAGAGCAGCATGATTTGAATGTAAGCTTGAAGTGTGCTTCAGAGCTTATGAAGTTTACTAATATCTGAATATTATTTATTTAGTTTCCAAGGAGCATGAATTTACGCGCATTTCAACAAATCAGTTTCTACATCGTAAGCGTAGGACTCAAACAATTGATGAGGTCTGAACTTGACTCTTTTATGTTTTCTTAATTTGCTTGTATGATAATCCACCTTTCGGGAAATTTAAATTTTGGTAGGTTTATAAATCATTGCTATAAATTACTTCTCTTGTAATTTTATTTAGAATTGTACCTGCATAAGTTTATCTGCTCATTTCGTCAAGTATAAATTTAATTTCATTAAATATTGGTTATAAATTTGTAACAATTTCAATATATTCTAAACTTCCTGCTTTTTTAAAAACAGATAATGGTTTGCCATTGCAAAATACCTGTAGATGGTGGGTTGGGTTGTGGTGATGAATGCTTAAATCGAATGCTTAACATTGAGTGCGTTCAAGGCACTTGTCCTTGTGGGGATCTCTGTTCAAATCAACAGGTAACAGTGGCTACTTCTTTTGGTTCTAATAATTGCAATTCTCTATTAGGTGAGTGTTTTTTGAAAAATTCCTTTTTACAAATCTATTTGCAGTTCCAAAAACAAAATTATGCTAGAATGAAGTGGAATAGATGTGGGAAGAAAGGTTTCGGACTGCGATTGGAAGAGGATATATCCAGGGGGCAATTTCTTATTGAGTATGTTGGAGAGGTAATTTTCTTGAGGTTCTGGATTTCATTTATTTGTAATGTAGATTTCTTTTTGAGGAACAGGAAGAACTAAAGTTAAGTATCAAGCCAAATTTATGATTATAACTGTCATGTCTTTGATCAATATCTTATGGATAAAGTCATCGCATGTTTGTGGCAGGATCATCTTTCAGCTTGTTAGCAGCAAATTAGTACTAATGTTTCAGAACCTGATGTAATGTTTATAATTTGTCAAGCTCCTTGTGTTCTACAAAGTTGGATTTAAAAGAAAATCATGTTGTACATGTAGATGACCATGACCATGAGCTTGAAAGTTGATATTATTTTCAGACTTCTTTTAGATTTTTGGGCGGTATCTGGCAGTTGATTTAGAAAATATTAGTTTTTATGGAAGTTATGAGAGAGTACCAGCTACAAGCTTTTGTCTGGGTGCTTTAATCTTGATTCTCTTCTTAATTTTACTACATACACGCTCTACATTGTATTGTTTCTCTCTCTGTTGACCAATTGTACATTTTAATCATGTTTACTAATACATGCCCTTCAGGTGCTTGATATGCGTACCTATGAGGCGCGACAAAAAGAGTATGCTTCTAAAGCTCACAAGCATTTCTACTTCATGACATTAGATGGCAGTGAGGTCAGAATTTGTACTCCCATTGTTTCATTTATTTCTGACTCAACATTGCTTCAAGCAATTGCACTGTGGTAGTGCAAGTCTTATGAGCACACTTGGGATCTCTAATGATAGGTCCTTAACCTCAAGATGTTAAATCTCTTATTGATGCTTAATTAGCCCTATTGGAATGCTTTGTTTTGGTACTTTCTGAACTTGCTTTGAAGACCTAAGGGATGTGTAGTTCAGTTTGCTCTCATGAGATTTTGAATAGTTATTTATTGTTCCTTGATTGAAAACATAATACAATTGAAGTGGACAGCATTAATAATCATTTGGTGCGATCAAATCACGCCCTACTACTGAGCTTTTTAAAATTTAATTGGACCATTCTTAACAACTTCTGGAAAATACGCTTCTAGCTGTGTTTTTCAGCTTCTTAAAGATTTCTATGGGATAACTCTTAGAATAGCTGGTAAAGAAGCATCCTTGCTGTATCTTCATCATCATCATCAGCATCATACCCCGAATTCCCGCATTGAAGCAGGGTATGGGGACTCCGATAGTACACAGCCTTACCCTTACTTAGTAGAGAGACTGTTTCCAGTGGACCAACATTCTGTATCTTGTTTTACAATATTATATTCTTGTAATGCTAAACTTTTAGGAGCTTTCTTATAATTGGGTAGACTGGGATTGTATATTTTCTTGATTTTTGCTTGTGTATCAACTGCATATATAGGTGTCTCCTTGCGAAATAATTAACTTGTTTTATTATTAGTAAAAGACAAAGTATGCAAAAGTAAATATTTCTATATACTTAATAAATGAGGGGGAATGTGCATTTGATGTTTGTGATCAAGAATAAGATAGTCTATTTATGCTTGGGACTTTTGAGCACCTTATAAGTGATTATATTGATTTAAGTTTTTAATTTCCTTTGCTTTAAGAGATAAGCCATTGAGAGAGGATATCTCATTAGGTTTAAGTAAAGTCAAGTGCTCTACTAATTTTTGGTGTCACTCTGGAAATAATTGTGGGGTGAGTTCAACGCAATTTACATGTTAAATGTGGGCCTTAGCCTGGTCTGATGCAATCTCAGCTGAGGTTAGCCTTCGACTGACCTTCGACTGACAATCCAACTCTTAAGTTGAAGCCTGCAGTCTAATCATGGTTAAGGTCCCTTGTACAACTGCACTGAAGAATTTCATGTGCACTTTATCCTTATCGTAGAAAATGTAGGGGAATGTGGCTAACATATGCAATCTTCTTAATTATCATCATTATTTTATTGTTTTGCCCTGAAGCTGTTGTTACAATTTGTTCCATTTGTTTTTGCTGAATGGATTTCCTTTTCCCTTGGTTGGTCCTAAATTATCATTACATCCATACTTTTACAACGAATTATCATATAACTGTGTTTCTCTATTTTCAGGTGATAGATGCATGCAGGAAAGGAAATTTGGGGCGCTTTATTAATCATAGTTGTGACCCTAATTGTCGTACTGAGAAGGTGACAATTGCTGAATGCAATTTAGAGTTGTTTTTGAGATTGACATCCAATTTTGCCGTCTTTTGACATTAATTTTGATCACCTTACTGTATGCAACAATTTTTAGGAGAGTCTACCTTTTTCACTTTCCAGTTGCTTCTTTTGTAAAAACATCAACTCACGATGATAGTTGGCTTGGAGCTCCATGCTTTGATAATTCATATATGGGAACCCTAAATAACCTAAGATATCTGTTTCCTAGTATTTGATCAATGTGGAAAATCGATGAACTGTATTAGCAGTAAATATGATCTAGGAAATGCATTACTGGATTGCTGGTCCTATATTGGAATCAAAAAGATTTTCTGATATGTATAAGCCAGCTTCTCTACGTATCCATTTAATGAATACCTGGATGCTTGAACCATTTTTAGTTTATTTTGGAAGGCTGACATCTATTGGATATGTGCATGTTTCCCTGTTGTGAGGCTTAAGTTTCATTTTTGGCAGATTTTATGTTGTATTGTTAAATTTTATGGTTTTGAGAAATGGACTTGAGGATCTTTCAACATTGTGGGTTTTAATTTGTTGAAGACCTTTACATACATGCTTTACTTGAACTGATACAAATTTTTTCCAATTAAGACTTTGTTATAATGTACTGTGTTCTTTATCACCTTCGTTTTATCTCCAAGTACATGCAAGAGCCGCTTTTGGGGTAGTGGACATCTTATGGTTTCTATGCTAATATTCTAAACATATTTCAGTATGTGGTACCAGCCCATGGGTCTAATGTTCTTTAAGCTCCTTTTCTGTAGTAATGTTGAAATAATCCTTGTTATAGTGAAGCCACATTGTACTGAACTTGAAACTTTTATGAACAGTGGGTGGTCAATGGAGAAATTTGTATTGGGTTGTTTGCATTAAGGGATATGAAAAAGGTATGTACATGCCTTCTGATAGTTGGTTTCCTACTTTCCATTTTGAGGTTGAATTACTGTACCCTTTAGCTTTATGTGCTGTTTCATACCTGTAATGCATAATAAAGTGCAACATTTTCTTGTCAATTGGGGGACAGAGTGGACGAGGTGGCAATGCTAGCTAAATTAGTATGTAACACTGTGCAGCCATTGGTCCATTTGCCAATAAATGATAATAATTTACATAGGAAAAGGCTAGTATGAGTACTGTTATCATCCTTTGACTAATTTCTTTGTCCCTGGTTTTTGACATGGCAAATGCATCATGTATAGCTTAGTGCAAGTGACGATTACCTAAATTAAGCAAGAAATATAATGAAAGCTGTTAGAAATATGACGTGGTTGATTAATCATGATAATGGGATAGGTGCCTTTAAAACAACTAACCTGATTGATAATGATATTGCATCTGAGTCTGTATGATCAAGCAAAATGTTGGTGCTGATTGGAATTTGATCCTTTCGTTTCTATCAACGTCCACTCTGAAGATATAGCAGATTCAGATTCCTTTATTTTTACTGCAATTTTAATAAGTTTGAGAAGTATGTAAAGCAGCTTTTGCTTTTACAAAGTGCTTTGGTATCATATTATGTTGCTTCATTGCTTTGCCGCACAAATTACTTTCAACAACCTAGCTTTTATGTCCTTTGACATGTTCACGCATTATTATGTGACCTTTTTATGAGTACAAAATTTTGACAGGGTGAAGAGGTGACATTTGACTACAACTATGTTAGAGTGTTTGGGGCTGCTGCCAAAAAATGTTATTGTGGCTCACCTCAATGTCGAGGTTATATTGGTGGTGATCCAACTAATACTGAATTCATTGACCAAGTTGATTCAGACGAAGAATTTCTTGAACCTGTGATGCTTGAAGATGGGGAAGCTGAAAGTAAAATATCCAGAATCAGTTCGTTTAAAGGTTCACATCTTCAAGTTTCGGAGAGTGTGTCAAAAGTCCAGGATGATATGGATAAATTTAAATTAACTTCTGAGAAAACTGAGGATGGGATAGAGATCAAGGATTCTGTGAACCAGTCTCCTGCTGCTGTTACCCAATTGCCAAGTTCTTCAATTTTAGATGAGGTAAAGGGAAGTTCTTCATTGTCCGGTCAACTTGTGGACCTCACCAATGAAGGAGAAGATGCAACAGACAAAGCAACATTTGCTGTACAGAATGACATCTCCATGGAAGAGGCTACAAGCAAAACTACTTGCCCTATCCAAAAGCTGGAGGCATCTCCTAACCAATCATCATTGGAAATGACTGCTGCTAACAAGAAATCTAAACCTATTATGACTGGAGAGAAGCGAGTGTTTGTGAAATCTCGTTTCCTTATCAGAACTTCACATCAATCTAACATTGTTAAGAGAGGAAAATCTACTAATAATGGTCCAAGCATGAATAAAATCCAAATTATGTTGGAGAAATCTCAGTCTCATTCTACAAAACCAAGAAAACTGGTGGAAGTTACAACTAATGGCCAGTTTGAAGCAGGTTAGGAATCCTTCTCTGCTTGTGCTACCATGAAAGGTGTTGTGTGAAAATTGTTTTATAATTATAATATCATTACTGCTTGCAGTTGAGGAGAAACTCAATGAATTGCTGGATGTTGATGGTGGAATATGCAAACGAAAAGTAAGTGATCTTTTTTCTCCTCCAATTCAATGCTCTATGTTGGTTTGGTTGTCTAAAGAATGCAAAAACTTTTTCTAAAAACTTTTTTCCCTCCCCTCCTCTCTCTCTCTCTCTCTCTCTCTCTATCTTGCTTGTTGAATGTTACTTATTGCTCACCCACCCTTACTTCTTTCACTGTTTATTAAAGTTAGTTTTCTTTAATAAAAATTTCAGGATGCCCCTAAAGGTTACTTGAAGCTGCTGCTTCTTACTGCAGCTTCTGGTTCTACTGGAAGTGGTGAAGCAATTCAGAGGTAATTTTGCATCTTTCATATGATTGTGACTTTGACTTCATCCCCAACTTCTAATCTGCAACTTTTCTTTCTTTGTACGTGATCACGTCAATTGATATTGCTCTTGTATATGAGTATATGAATGTTCTGCTTAATACCTAGCTTTTATTCTACAGCAACCGTGAGCTTTCAATGATCCTGGATGCTCTTCTTAAGACAAAATCAAAAGCTGTGCTGATGGATGTGCTCAACAAAAATGGCAAGTTTTTTTCTTTTACTTGCATGCAAGTTTGCTTTATAGCAAAGGTGAAATGACTGCCATCAACATCTACTTTTGCTTTGTGTTAGGTTTGAGGATGCTCCACAACATGATGAAGCAGTATCGGAGGGACTTCAAAAAGATCCCAATCCTCCGCAAACTTCTAAAGGTGGAAATATTGGAACCCAAATTTGGATATGTGCTCCTTATTGATAGCCATGAATGCATTCATGTGATATGTATGTGATGACGTGTCTGTATGTATTCTGCAGGTTTTAGAGTACTTGGCAGTTAGGGAGATACTTACACCGGAGCATATAAGTGGAGGTCCTCCTTGTCCTGGAATGGAGAGGTTAGAATAATTATATTGCTTTAGTTTAGTGAATGCTCAGACTGATGAGTGATATATTAAATTCACCCCTTTTCTCCTTTTCTCACATTACCCTGATTGGCGAAATTGATCTTCACTGTGCAAATTGGTCCTGAAACACCCTATAGCCTATTTCTTCTGCAGTACATTATTCTTCTCATTCTGTCTCCATACAAAGTCGGAGAGAAGAGTTCTCACTAACCTTTTACTTGTTAGTTTTATCCTTATTGTCAAGAAATGAAGTCACTAGAATTATGAACGTAGATTCTGTGCTGTTTTAGTTGTACTCTGGCTTGCAACCACCTGCTGCTTTCCCCACACCCCAGGACAAAATAAGATGAACTCTAGACCCATGTTTTTGGGTTTATGGTCAAGAGGCAAATACTGAATACCAATTCTTTCCCTTATTACTGTGTATTTATTTTTATTACTTTTCACACTAATTAATAACTAACTTTCTCATCAGAGGATATTCACTGTTACTATTATCGACTTTATATGACAACTTTGATTATCTCATTGTTGGGATGTTGAAATTGACTGGTTACTTGAATTAGAACCTACAGTCATATAGTCTTATTAGAGGATAATACACCTGTAATTGAACTTCTTGTTGAATTTGACATAATTCAATATCTAAGCCAAGAGTAGTGATGATCTGTTTATTGTATATTACTTGAATTAATTCAAGGTTCTGAGAACTGTGATTTGTGCAGTTTTATGGAATCAATGCTGTCACTCACAGAGCACAATGACAAACAGGTACTTATTCAAATCTCTTCATACCCAGCTTTCAGATTATCTGCAGCACCTTTCTATTCTCATGCATCCTGGTTGATGCTTCGTTTGAAATACCCAACCACCAGTGTAGACGATTAATTGATGACTTGGTAATGGTTTTATGTAGCATTTGAGCTGTAACAGTCTAGTTTTAAGGATTTGAATTTATGTAAACAGGTTCATCAAATTGCACGAAACTTTCGTGATAGATGGATTCCGAGACATTTAAGGAGATTTGGCTATGTAGATAGGGATGATGGAAGGATGGAGAATCATAGAGGTTTAAACTGCAGTAGGATCCCATCAAACAATCATTGGCATGATGAGGGTGTAAAACCTGTAGAAGCATCAGTTGCTGTTGCTGAAGCTGAAGCAAATTTAACAATTGCAGTTCATGATGACTCTTTGGCACCTTGTGTCAATGGTGTTACTAAAATGCGCAAGCGTAAAAGTCGATGGGATCAACCAGCAGAAGTAAATTCAGCTTCAAAATTCTTTCAGCATGATGAACTGAGGAATGATTCTGTGTTGCTACAGCAATCAGAAATAGGCAGACAAGTTCTGGGCAATGTTGACAAAGAGAGTGGCGAGGTTAACTACTGCCCTCATTGTGTTTGCAATTACTCTCTCCAAGATGAGAATAGTGGTGCAAATGTTGGAAGGAAAAATATGCATGAGGATGTTCCACCAGGGTTCTCATCACTTGTTACTCCAAATGTAGTGTCATCCAATTCATCAACCTGTGATCTTTCTCAACAAAATGTTTGCTATTCAAAGCGTTCCGCTGGTGGAGTTGTTGGCTACCCACAGAAGAAATTCATTTCTCGTTTGCCCGTCTCTTATGGAATTCCATTGCCTATAGTACAGCAATCTGGTTTATACCAGACTGGAGCTGTAGATAGTTGGGTTATCGCTCCAGGAATGCCTTTTTTTCCATTTCCACCATTGCCTCCTTTACCCCATCATACCTTGCCTTCATCCTCGTGTGACGTTAACTCTAAGGCAACTAGTGAAGCTGCAGAAGGGGGAAAGCGCGAGAACTTTAATCCTGCCTATGCTTATTTGAATGATGACAGTGCTAGCACTGCTGGTGCAAACCATTCCGATGTAGACATTCCAGTTGCCAATGTCCAACAAACAGTCAAACGTGCAAAGGGACCCTTATATGATTTGGGAAGGAGGTACTTTAGGCAGCAGAAGTGGAATAAGGCATCTATGGGGCCTTCATGGGTTCGGAAAAGAAATGGATGGGGATCCATAGCGAACAACTCAAGAGGTGTAATATGCAGCTCAGATATAGGAAGCGTTGCAAATGAACAAAGAAATTCATACTGTTTACAGGATGTAAGCTCCGGAGTGGAGAAAGAT
Source organism: Erythroxylum tenue (assembly GCA_027568955.1). Classification (NCBI taxonomy): domain Eukaryota; kingdom Viridiplantae; phylum Streptophyta; class Magnoliopsida; order Malpighiales; family Erythroxylaceae; genus Erythroxylum; species Erythroxylum tenue. Next base: position 10,548,351 of record JAOSBM010000006.1, read on the forward strand.
GGCAATTATTTTAATCAGCACAGCAGAGCTCCTATATGACAGCTGATTTTAGGAGATACTCTGCAGGGCTATAAGATTTTTTTTTTCATACTTTAATGTATTACCAATTCATTTTCCCCGTTTGAATGGAAAATTCTTCGGAGTTTCGAAGTCCCAATTCTTGAAAGTCAATTACAAAAGATACCGATGAGGAGAAACTGCATGCAACAGTTTGGCGTTGCGTTTCACTTGGATATCCATCTCCATTTTTTTGCTCCTCCAAAAGGTAGGTGTTTTATTGTTCCTCATTCAAGAGGTTAGGTTATACAGTAGGAATAAAAGATAAGCACCTTGTTGGAATCTTTCATTAAACATGAAATAGAAGCTGAACAAGACGCTCCTTGCTTCGTTCAGAAAATTGTAGGTTTTTAATTGTCTTTTATTAGGTATGCATCTCGTATGTTCATGTATGTGGTAAGCACTAGCTGGATCAGGTGATTCGCCACACACCTTACAAACTTGGAAAAGTTTTCTGGTACAGGGGGAAGTGTGAAAAAATGGAGTTCCATTTTTGTATCTTCTGCATCCTACAACTTCTCTGTGCTGAAGATCAGCACAGGAAGACAAATTGTACCTGCAGTTCTCCTATGTACCTGCAAACTTTTTCCATGCCTTAAAAATTGTATCTGAATGAGTTTGTCTAGCTGAAACAAAAGTGGTCATCCTATAATGTTGCTTCAAATGTGATTACATCCTTTTATTGCTAACGAAACATTTGTCAATCAATCCAAAGTTCAAAAAAAAAAAAGGAAAATAAAAAGATTGTACGTACATGACAATCTCGATGGTCTCGAGAATGATAAGGTGCTATTCTCAAATACAGGGGTTTTTGCATTAGGATTTGTACTGAAAAATTGAGTCGTACATGTTCTCGACCGTCGTGGGAGTATGACGTAATCGACGCCCTATTCCGAACCTAGCCGTAATATTAAATCGCCTGAGCAATCTTATATATATCGAATTGGAATTAGTATTGGATTTAATTTTAGTACGATATCCGTTAATATTGGTATTATTTTAGATAAAATTTAAAAATTATAAAATAATCTGTAAAATTTTTAAAATCATAAAATAGTTCTTCAATATTTATATAATTTCTATTTTTGTATCAGTTTTGACTTTAAAAATTATAATAATACAAATTTGAAAGGAGGATTGCACAATCAGATCAATCAAAAAATTCAATCTTTATTTTATTTTTGTTTTGGTCCAATTTCTATTAATATTATTTTCCATATGTTTTACATATAAACAATAACTATAATTAATATAAGAAAGAGATTGTTTAATTATCATACGTAAATACAACTAAGGTTAATATAAAGTACTTAAATATTTAAAATTTAAATAATTACATTAAAATATAAAATAAAAAGAATAATAAAGTTTCATGACTTTATAAGTATTACAACAAGAGTTTGTGTTGAGGACCACAATTAACTAGAAGCCAAACTTGAAACATAAAATATTTACAATTAAAAGTTAGTATATAGAATTTAATATATGCATTAAATATAAGTGAAATTAAAAGAAGATAAATTAATATTAAGATCAAAATTTATGATCTTTAAGTATAATTCTAGAAATTTCTACTCAGCATTAGACCTGACATAATAAGATATGTCCCACTTATTACTTACAAACATTTACCTCGGCTTCATTAAAACAAAATTAGTCCCAAATCTTATAATAATAAGATGACACATTAGTGAAATCCTTTCTCATCAAATTCAGAACTCGTTGATCGGGAGTTTGATGTGTGTAAGTTTTAATAAATAACCCTCGATAATTCGCAAGTGCACGGTTCATTAGCATAGTATCTAAGGTGAGGGATAATCTAATCTTAAAATTTAAGGCCATAAAACAATACAAAAATTCAAATTGCACGAAACTAAAAATGAGAAATTAAGCAATCACAAAAATACTATTACTAAGCAATTGCAGCACACCCAAGAATCAACATAAGGAAATTACCAATTGAGAGAAAGAGAAATTTACCTATCCTTAATGCTAACATAACTGATTATGAATTACTGGATTATTGATTCTAAAAGATCCTAAGGTTGATTACTCTCTCTCGAGTTATAACCATTAACCCTAAATCATAAGCCCTAATCAGATTATGGAAGTTGCAATCTCTCAATTAATAACCTATCCAAAATCCTAATAGTTCTGAAGTTCTCTAATAAATTACAGAAACCTATGCAATATCTCTCTTCACACCATTTACTGATTTGATTTAATTCTTGCTCTATTAAATTACCTAACTCTCGTTAGCCCAATTTAATCATTTTTCATTCAATTCACCCTCTTAGTTTATTATCGAATCATGCACTTGCAGAATTAAATCACAGTAAATCCAATTAACACAAAAACAATCAGATTTTATTAATTCAAAGATAAAACTCCGAAGGTGAGTTTAGAACATCTTCAACATTAAAAAATCCTATCATCAAACTGTTATTCCAATTCTATACAATAATACAACTGAAAATAAACAGGAAATATGATCTGAATGGATGATGGGAGGTAGTGACGTCGGGAAATTCTTGATCTGGGAAGTACGTCGAGTCAGCTTCTTCTCATCTTCTCTATTCCTTCTTATCTTTCTCGATCTCTTGATGAATTCTCTCTAGGGTTTCTCCAAAAGTGGCTGATGCAAAAGCTCCTCTCTTCCTTTTTTCTTGTTCTTTTAAATATCCTCTTATGTTTTGAGCAACTTTACCCAAGGTCCGAAAGCTCTAAAAAATCTCTCAAAACTTGACGTTTTTGAGTGTCTACGAGTATGCCCGATGCAGGCCACGATCATGGGCTAACTCTAGTGCTTCTGTCACAATCGTGACCTGACATGCCATGATTGTGGGCCATTGTTTCGGCCCGAATGTCTCCAAAACTTTGTCGTTCTTCAATGTTAACCCTGAAACACTAGCAAATACATCAAGGTATCTTAAAAACATAATAATTAAGCTCAGATACTTATACTAACCCATAAAACACTTCAAGAATAAATAATTAACAAACTAACACAATTTAAACCTAAATATGTACTAAATGATTGAATTAAGAACTAAACATATAACAAACTATGCCCTAAAACACAATGCAATTTACATTTATCAACATCCCCACATTTAAACGTTTACTTGTCCTCAAGCAAACAAAACAACAAACATGCAAAATCACAAAGCACATCACACAATGCAGTAATGAGACAATGGCATCAACTTCACGAAATAAATTTAGCTCTAAACATAATCATTCAAGTTATTCCAAATCATTAACATGTAAAATTCGCGTATAGGAGCTCTAGACTAAACATACATATTAATCACCCTTTTCAAATGTACACACACATTAATAATTATTTGATCATTCAAACTCTGTAACTACTCCTAAGTACATTTTCATGAAAAGTCAAGCTGTTGGACAAATGGTGGTTGACAAATTAATCCTACTTATGTTTTGATAATAATAAAATATATAGAATTGGTTAAGAA